>JAQGAW010003276.1:0-12942 GCA_034698025.1 Phthiracarus crinitus | reverse complement strand
ATAAATATAATTGTCCAACAATAGAAACTATAATTAAATGTCAAAAAATATTTAATACACAAAAATTTGTAATATACAATTGAAATGACTTATAATATAATACAATGTGAGCTCATTATGTATGTTCATACTCTTTCTTGTTTTTATATAAAATGCCAAATACGGAAAATAGCTACTTTTATTGATTTAAACTTTAAAGAAGTTAATATGTTAATCTCCCGGTCTTGCGATCAAAGAAAAAAGACGGGATTTTTCAGGAAAATCCGCTCTTTATTTATCAGAAAATCTGGATTACCTGACTTAGTTTGATCGATAGCATTTTAGATAAAAAATTACTCTTATATCGAGATTGTTTTGGTTCAACTTTGCCAGTGATGGTAACAGTGAACCGATAGTTTATGGTTAGTCAGACCTCGTTTTGTTATTTAAATATAAACTTAAATATTCAATGTTATACTCATTAGTCTTATCAGTTAAATTAATGTTAAGCAAATTAGAATATTTATACGGGGTATAGATTAGTAAATTATGTTTGTATCGCATATGATAGAGATTAAACTTTTACTGAAAAATTTGATGTTGAAGAAAATTTACTTAATTATCATTTTAATTCAGATGGAATACAAAAGGTTTAAGAAAATAAATGGATGAAAGAAATTTTAGATTATCAAGACTATGTATAAGGGATGTAACATTTACAGTTATATTACTAGTTTAACTAACCCATCATCTATATGGCAAATGTAAAAAGTGTAATCAATTTAATAAACTCTTCATTGTAGTGCTCTATGCGAGGCAAGTCGCAAATTTTTAAGCTCTGCTATTTTTTTATTTTTTGTTTAAATTAATTATTATATATTAGTTTATTTATCTAAAATAATAAACAGAAGTGTGATTTTTGGAAATAACGAATGATAAAATATGGTGATTATTTGGTTATAATAATTAAAATTTAAAAGAATATCATTAGTATTTTTCAAATTAATATTATTAAATCTTGAAATAAAAAGAATTATTTATATTAAATATAAGAGTTCCTTAGTCGTAATAATCGTAAATCCGAATTCAATTATTTCTGAACGATAACATTTTGAAGAATAACTTTATTTTCTAACAAATAACAATCGAAGTAACCAAACGATATGTTTAACGGAAACCATAAACAAGTAAATCACGATTCTTCTTGAAGCGAGACAAAGAGTTAAAAGTTTGAGATGCATGTGTTGAGAAAAATAGTGTGTATACTTATTTCAAGTTCATAATCAACAGTTGCATCATAATGAGCATATTATATAATCATTATACTTATAAAGAATAAACAAGTTTCTTTAACCAATTTGATGTTATAATGAGTGAGCAAAGATGAAATAGAAAATCTGAATAAAATTACAATTTTATTAGTGAGCGCTCATTTATCTATAGCTTTATATACAATGGCTAAGTGATATGAACGTTCACTGAAATTACACAACACTTCGCACAAATTTATACCGCATGTTAAATAAAGACAAATAACTTAACACTAAGCTATTCGAGTAAAAACCATGCGATTCTATGAGTATTTACATAATTATAGACTAATAAAGATTACGCTATGTGATCGCTCATAAGATTAAATAATATTGGCCACACATTTGCCCTGCAAAAAGAAATAACAAAAATTATCAATAAGCTAGAGGATTAAATAAATCGTTTAAAAAAAATACAACACTAATTCTTTCAACTAATTCATTTTCATGTTTAAGACGATTTTTTTCTTCCGTTGTATAAAATATTTAATATATTATAATAATTCTCATAAAGCATTTACAACACAATACTTGAGATGAAAGTCGTTTTGACTATTAACAAAATTTATGGTAGGAGACTGCTGAAAACCAAGTTAATTTGAAAGAATTACTAATTTTATAGATCAAATTGAGTTCAAAAAGTTCTCATTATCTATATTTAGTTAATTGATTACCTTTTTGAAGTATATAAGCATAGTGTTAACTGTTGACACTAAATAAAATGCTGAATGTTGTCCAACGAGTCAGTCACACATTGAACATATGTTATAATGTGTGATATTTTTAAATAGGTTTTCTTTATTATAAATACATCAAATTTTCATTAAATTATGCATATCATCTATATTGTTTGGTGCAATAAAATGTTAAATATAATTATAAGTGTTTTCAAAACAGCATATTATAGATATCTAGATAACTATGATTATTATTAACTCTACAAAAGATATTTGGAAATTTATCATTTATTTCTCAATAAATATATCTTTTGGTCTGGATGTGGTAAGGAAGTTGTCGGCATGATATAAAGGTGGGACTGGATCTGGTACGGAATTTGTTGGCATGAGATATATATGAGTCTTGATTTAGGGATAGGGCTCTGTGCGAAGCAGTCACATGTGTTATTGCTCTTTATTTTTTTGATTTTTTTTTGATTAAATAATAATTATATATTTAATCTTATATATAAAATAACTAAATTATCTTTATTTCTAGTAAAAATATCATTGTAAATTAAAAAATATTGATTTTATTGAGAAAAATTATATAATTTTAATTTTAAATATGTACACATATGTGTAAACATATGTTATTATACAAATAATGGCTTCAAATCAACAGAAAGATTTGGACATTAATCAAATGGATGTGATTAAACCCACATATAGTAAAATGGTTAATAAATATAATCATCAAAAGGTAATAAAAGAAGATCTGAGAAAGAAATTTACAAGGTATGGCGATATACCTGAGAAATTCAAAACATTATTGGAGGCTTTAACTGATGAGTGTTCGGTAACTTTGCCAGAAATCAAACAATTTAATACACATTGATATTGTAAGATATTTTAATAATCGATTTAAATGTAATGATGCAGTGGTTTCGGTACAATTTAAGAGAAATGGCGAAACATTTGTTTATTTAAAAAATTTAAAAAATGTCAATCGGTGTCAATGATAAAGATATTGAAACTACGGATGGATTTTATAATGTCAGTTCAACTATTGGACGACCGTTTATAATATTTATTGATTATATTGATCCACTAATAAGTGATTTACTATTAAAGAATGCGATAAAAGAATACTTTACAAACAATAACATATAAATTCAACTTTTGGTAAATGAAAATGGATGTGTTATAGCAATTGGTACGGGAATGTCGGCAAAAGTTATTGTTAAACCTAACATTGAATTTTCGAAATTACATGAACATTTTATGCTCATGTATAAGAATAAACCTTATTATATTAAATACTCATTTAAAGGTCAAATACATTGCCAAAACTGCAGACAAAATTAAAACATTTTAAAACCTATTGTCGTGGAGAACAATCCTGGATATTATTAGTCAAAATTTTTAATGGAGAAAAAACAAATGATGTTTAATTGAGAAAAAATCAACAATAAATTTACATCTATTGGTGTAGTGTCCAAAAAAAGAGAAAAAAATGTAAAAACGTTTAGAGAAATGCTTGATGAAGCTGATAATCGGACGTTAATGATGATAGTAATTTAAATCAACGAAAAAATAATTAGAGATTGAATCGATTGAAAAGAATAATGAGGATGTCTCTGATAATCAACAAAATAACACTGAAGTTATAAATGAAGACATACATTGTGAACGAAACTAATTCATAAATAATACTATTTGTGATATTGATTTATTTAATATTCAAAGTAATACTGATGGCAATGCAATCACTAGTGGTGACACTATTCTGGATATTCAACAAATAAAAAGTGAAACTCAGAACAGTGCTACTACTGATGATAACAATAAAAAAATAGAAATGAAAATAATGTCTATAATATAGAAGGAGATATTAATTTAAATCATACCATAAAGGATAAAGAAATTAAAAATGAAACATTAACGTCTACTCCAATAACTGAACTCAAAAATTTTGATAAAATTTCATGTTTGGATAACTCTCAACAAATTAATGAAATGTATTCGGCGAATCAAGTTATTTGTGTGTCTTAAGACTCTAATGAAACTACATTTTAAACTCCATCGCAAGCTTCAAATATCTCACAAAATGTTGATTCACACGGTTTTTTAATGGATTAAAAAATATGGTTGGATTGGGAGATAATAAAAAACATGATATTAATCATGCAAGTAATAAAAAAGATAAGACTTTAAAACTAACACATATATGTCAACCACATTCATTTCAAGTGCAAAATATAAGAAATAAACAACTCACGAATAGAGAGAAGAAAAATTTAGAAAAAAAACAACAAACACAATTTACAAAAGTTCAAAACACAAGTATTTTACCTGATAATGACGATGAAGATACTGAGGATGACTTGGATTATTTAAGAGAAGATGAAAATAAGTGTGATAATGATACTGAAGAGTTAATAAAACAAAAATTTATGAAAGTTAGGACTTTTAAAAAACCAACGACGTATAAAAGAGGTTTAATAAATTATCAGTAGAATTTAATAAAAGTTATGAACAATAAACAGAAATATACTGATCTAACTAACCAATTGATAAAAGATATCAATTATCAAAAAATATAGAATAAACTTGACATTGAAATGACTGGACAGGAGCTTCAATGTCACGCTTTAAGAACGAAAATTAGATTATATCTTAAAATTATAAACTTATTTTCTACGTGTAGATAAAGATCTATTTTCTTTGAAGGACCACCTAATAAAATGCAATATATGGAAGTTATAACACATTGTACACATAAAACTTCTTTATTACAAAGAAAGAAAGACTGCACGAAATTTTTGAAAATATTGCAATTCATAATGGAAAAGTGGTATCAAATCAAACAAATTTGGCTGTGATTTTTAGAAGAAATATTTCGTATTATTTTAATGGTGGACTTTTTTAATGTTTCAAAACTTATTTATTTTGGTAAAACATATATTATTGTTTGTCTTTACTGGAATCCTGATCATTGGACAATTCCTGATATTTATATATTAATTGATACTATAAAAAATCAAATGTTTAACTATCTAATTATTGGAAGCGATATCAACACTGCCTTCAATGATAACCAAAGGACAATTGGAATGAGCAGTAAAAATATGCAAAAAGGTTTATATTTTGAACTTAAATTTAAACAATTTAAAGTTAAAAATATTAATACAACGAAAAAATCTTTAAATTTAAGTTATAGTTATAAAATAAATAGTCAGATATACTATTCTAAAATCGATCACATATTTGTTAACGATAAATCTTTTATTAGCAATTATTTTTTGACAGCTGAAGCCATTTATAATCATAGCTGTCAGAATTTAATAATTAAGACTGATAACTGTAAAGTCTATAAATTATTAAAATTTAATTTCCTTTATATATATAAAGTACTGGAAGCTATTGTCTTTCCATGAAAATTAGTTAACTTTATAAGGATTAGTGATCGATGTCTATACTTTAAGATTAAATTAGATAAAATTAGAACAACTAAATTACGTAAAATTAACTCTGGAATTATTCAGACAGGGATTATTACTGCTAATTTATACATGTTATGTAAAGAGCCTTTTTTAAATTATTTAAATAAAAAACAAACCCTTTATTGTTGATATTCCCTATTATATTACTGCTTATATGGACGATATAACCCTTGTAAATAAAAATCATACAACACAAAAGATTTTTGATAATACTTTAAATATAATTAATGAAATAATGGGCATTGAATTGAACAAAAACAAATGTCACACACAACACTTCAAATAATGACAAAACAATAACATATAAAATTCTTGGTCAACAATTTAATAGTATAGGTGTTACACATATTCATTTGACCATCACTGTATACAAAACTATTTGATTTAATGAATTTACTTAAAACAAAATTATTTAATACTTCCCTCAAAACTAATTCTAATTTTTTGAATGCATATTTATATGGTGCTGTGATTTATTATGCAGAAATCAATTCTCCAAATAAGACTATTTCAAAAAAGATAAATTCTATTTCTAATAATTTTATTTTTTCAAAAGTAAAATATATTAATATAGACAAGATGGCTAGTCCAATCAAATACGGAGGTATAGGTCTCTATAACTGTGATGTGATAAGAGAAGCCTCTTTTGTAAAACGTATCTGTGATGCATTAAAAATAAATTATAATGAATAAAAAGTTGTTGGGTTTTTCTGCTGAACAAAGTTTTTATGATATATTAAATAATAACATCAAATACTCTATTTATAGAGAAATTAATAATAAATATTTTGATTTTTTTGTAATAACAATAACAGTAGAAGTCTTATTGAAACGTATAATATGTTATTAGATATAATTTATATTGAAAGTACATATAAATATGTTAATTATTTTGACGCTCCAAATACTATCGTAGATATGCATTATCTTATTAAAACTAATGCTGTTACAATAAGAAAAATCTTTTTAAAAGAAATATTTCCTTTACTGATAAATGCCTCTTATGTAGTACTGACTCTATAGACACTATTTCACTTTTCTTTATTGAATGCTCTTCAATAAGTGAGATGCTTATATACTACTAACAGGATATGAGCGGTTTAAGCTTAGATAATGAAAACATTTTTGACTAGTCTCTCTGGTATTTTGAGCGATAAAATTGAAAACAGTTTTAAGTTTGCATGGTTTAGTGCTATTTCTCAGTACAAACTAATGTGCGTAAATAATTGTAGAAATGATTTTAGACTTAAATATTGTGTTGTAATTATTAATAAGATTTTTGATAGTTGTCAGTTTGCGGTTAAATTTAAAGTTATTCAAAATGCACAAAAAAGAACTGATAATATGTTTAAATAATGGCATTTAAGTAATAAAAATTATAAGATTGAAATAGTGGATCAAAAATCTGCTTTTGATTCAGTTAAACATTCTTATATATATATATATTGTATTAAATTCTATGGGTTTTCCTCAAAGTTTCATGGATTGGATAAGAAATAGAGACCGCTGTCTATACTTTAATATAAAATTAGATAAAATTCGAACGACTAAATTAATTAAAATCAATTCTGGTAATATTCAAAGAATCTAATTTAATTTCGGCTAATTTATATATGTTATGTTTAGAACCTTTTCTAAACTATTTAAAACACTTTATAATTAATATTCCCTATTTTATTACTGCTTATATAGATTATATAAACATAGACAATACTACGAAACATTTATTTGATAAATGCTATTTCTAGAATTTTATTTTTCAAAAATAAAATATAGTATAGATAAGATGGCTCGTCCTGTCAAGTACAACTGTGTTGTGTTAATAGAAGCCTCATTTGTAAAACGTATTTATGATGCAATAAATAGTAATAGTGATGATTTAAAACTGTTGGGGTTTTCCTCTGAACAGAGTTAATATGATTTATTAAATGATAACAACAAATAATCTATTTAAAGAGAAATTAATAATAAATTTTCTGATGTATTTTGTAATAATAATGAAAGTAAAATTCTCATTGAGACATATAATATGTTATTAGATATACAATACTTTGAAAGTTCATATAAATATGTTAATTATTTTGTTGCTCCGAATACTATAGTAGATATGCATTATCAAATTAAGAATAATCAATTACTAAAAAACAATATCTTTTTAGGAGAAATATTTCGTAAACTGATAAATGATTTTTATGTATATCCAACTGTATAGATACTATAACACACATTTTTATTGAATGTTCTAAAATAAATGAGTTGCTTATATATTATAAACATGTTATGGATGGTTTAAATTTAGATAATGAGAATTTTTTCGAATTTAGTTTTTCTGGTATTTTGAGAGATAAAATTGCCAACAGTTTTAAGTTTTAATGGATTAGGGTTGTTTCACAGTACAAAAAATGTGCCTAAATAATTGTAAAAATTATTTTAGACTTAAATTTTGTGTAGTAAATACTTTCGAGAGTTATTATTTTACATAATGTATTACATACAATGGAAAGTAAGAAACCGCTTAAAACATAAGAATGAACTGTTAGAAAAATTAATGGCATTCTCCTTAGCTTTAAGAGAATGCAATAAAACTATCACCTTATAGTGAAAAAATTTAGGAACCCTTTTTTAACCGCAAATGTGTGTTAATATATAATTTGATGAACACCCATATTATCGTAACTATTTCAAGTTTTTAGGCTATTATGGTATGTGTGTCTAAAA
Organism: Phthiracarus crinitus; assembly: GCA_034698025.1. Taxonomy (NCBI): domain Eukaryota; kingdom Metazoa; phylum Arthropoda; class Arachnida; order Sarcoptiformes; family Phthiracaridae; genus Phthiracarus; species Phthiracarus crinitus. The sequence goes on along the minus strand of JAQGAW010003276.1, from coordinate 4,773 downwards.
AATTGTTCACAAGAAATATTTCTCTAAACTGAAACTGATTAAAAATAGTGCTAAATTAAAATAATGTTAAGAAATATTTTGGTATATTCTATACTATTTCTGTTAATATGTTGTATTTAACTGAATGTGATACATGAAAATATCACATAAATTAATTTCATCATCATCGTCATCATTACTGTAATTAATATACTGGAAAAGTTATCTGTTAATCGACTTTTTCACGCATTACTGGGATTGTTATATCATGGCTCATTGCTTATGTATGCAAAGAAATAATTTACTCTCTACTCATTCTTTTGGAAACTATTATATGGATTATTTTACTGTTATAATGAAGAAAAACATTTCCTTAATGAATGTGACTGTGAAGGTGTTATCATTCAAAGATACTTTTATTATTCTCATCATAATTAACTAGGAGATTTTGCATTTAAGAATAAATAATGAGTAAACTTCTGATAAATATTTAATTAGAAAACATTGAAAAATTTTATTCTGAAAAGTATAAGAATATTGAGACTACATATTATCGATCTGAAGCTCTATTAGATTTTTTACGTTCAATGTTAATACGTTGACATCTGAATCAAAAGAATTTTTATATCAGACAATAGGTTCTGATGAAGTTTTTGATGCTCTTAAATCCTTAAAAAATGATAAATCTCCTGGATTTGACTCTGTGTCTAAAGAGGTATTAATTTATATTTAGTCACATATTGGTGAATATATAACAAATATTATATTAAACATGTTTGAAGGTAACTTTGATGAATTTATGGTTATATAAATACTTTCATTGATACCGAAAATTGATAATCCTACTGATTTATCTCACATTCGACCTATAGCCGTACAGCAAGTTATTTTAAAGATTTATATGAAAATACTATTTATTAGATTGAAAAGTATTATAAGTGAAATTTTTGATGAATGCCAGTTTGCTATAAAATTCAGAGGTATTCAAAATGCTTTAAAACGAACGAATAATATTTTTAAATATTGTAATTTCAGTAAAAAAGAGTATAAAATTGAACTTCTAGACCAAAAGTCTGCTTAAAGTGCTTAAAGCCATGAATTGTCCTACTAATTTTATTAATTGGATTATAAATAGTGATAGGAATTGATATTTTAAAATTAAATTAGACAAATTGAGAACAAAATTAATTAAAATAAATCGGGGTATTATTCAGGGTGGAATGATCTCAGCGGACATTTATATGTTATGTATAGAGCCGTTTTTAAATTGTTTAAATAAAAATTTAAAACCACATATTATAAGTTGCTACAACATATATGGACTACATTACTTTCGTCAACACAAACAACACAACTCAAAACGTATTTACACTTTGAATATTTTTAATGAAATTATGGGCATTGAATTAAATGCAAATAAATGTCATACACTCAAAATTCCACATAATAATACTCATCTAACGTACAAAATTCTTGAACAACATTTTAATTCTAGAGGTGTTGATCAGAAATTTTGGAACAAATTATACATAAAATACAGAAATTATTAAATCATTAAAACCTAAATTATTTAACATTTCTTTACGAACTAAAGCAAAATTTTTAAATGCATATTTATACTATGCTGAGATTATTCCATCGAATAAGACTAGCTCGGAAGATTAATGGTATTTCTAGCGAATATTTATTTTCTAAAATAAGATTTATTGATATTGACAAACTGGCACGTCCTCTAAAATATGGAGGTATAGGTCTCTATAACTATGATGTTCTTAGAGAAGCGGCAATAGTGAAACGCTTGAGTTATGCGCTATATGTTGATAATAACTAGTTAAAAACATAAGGCTTTCTATCGAAAGAACATTTTTTTAAGACTCTTAATGTAAAAACGAATAATTATATTTATAAACAAATTATTGCTAAATATCCAGATATTTTCAAAATTGTGGAACACTATTATAGTTTGTCTGATGTATATAATTTCCTTATGGATAGTCTGTATATAGAGAGTGCGTATAATTATATTAAAAATTTTATTGCTCCTAATACTTTCACAGATATGTATTATCTTATTAAAAACAATGGTTTATATAATAGTGTTAATCTATTTAAGAGAAATATTAGCTCATAATACAAATGTTTATTATGTGAGTAGCATCGCATTGATAGTGTTACACATTTTTATACTGATTGCACATCTATTAGTGCTATGTTAATACACTATAAACAAATAATGAAATATCTTGACTTAGACTATGAAAATTTTTTTGAACTCAGTCTGAATGATACCTTAAAGGACAAAATCTGTAATGCCTTTAAATCTAATTGGTTTGCTGCTGTTCCACATTATAAAAATATGAACGCTTAATGTTTAGAAAATAACTTTCGCCTTAATTATTGCGTTGTTTTGGCAATGCGAGAGTTGTTGTTTTATATTAAATATTATGTGCAAAGAAAGGTGAGAAATCGCCTTAAGCATGAATCCGAATTGATGGATAAAATAAATACGATTTTGTTTTCTTTCAAACGATTTATGTAACCCTATCACAAAAACACTATTTTAAATTTATTGTCTATTCATTGTTGTTTTGTCAATGTTTTTGCTGTGCAAATGTGTTGTCAAAATTGTTGTTATCAATTGAGTGTTCATATCGCGTAATCTCTATTGGATTGTACAGATGTGAACACCCATAAAATCTCAACACCAAAATGTAAAAATAAAAAATAATTTTCTTTCACTTAGTCATAATCTTAAATGTGAGTCCAGTGTATTATCAATAGACGTTCAGATAGCTTAGCGCTTTGATATTTGCTATACAAATATGAAAGCCCAGTAATGAAACACTAAAAAAATTTTGTATTTTTATATTTATAATTTTCTCATTTTTGAGATGTATGTAAAAGTTTGTTTAGTTTTAATGACCACAAAAATTGTTTTTGTAATATTTCTCACAACGGAAGACGATGACTAATTGGTCAAACAATTTCGCCTTAAGTGCATTCATCGCTATCACAGCAATTTTTGGTATTGCTTTATGTTCGCGTTTATCTTACGCCTCAATAACATTCGTGTCACAGACTATAATTGGGTTTATTATGAAGATCGTAAACTTTTTTCGACGGTTACGTTATATAAAACTTACATCAGAAAAAGAAAAAGAAGACATACTTCAAAGTGTGGTTTCCGAAAAATAAATGTTTTTACGCTTAAGTGATATTTACATTGGACTAAAGTTAATGACTGCAAGATTTTGCTAAAGTTTTTACAGACTAGTTAAATTTTGTATAAACTTTATTTATCATATCATTTCCATATTTTAACACAGTATAATCAAAAATATATAGAATAATCTAAAATGTTTATGACACCTTGTGTAATGTAATTGATGATATTAATAAAAGGTTTGCAACGGTCAGGATGTGGTACGGGAGTTGTCGGCATGAGATACAGGTAGGTTGGGATGTGGTTCGGGAGTTGTCGATATGAGATACATGTTGGTCTGGATGTGGTACGGGAGATGTCGGCATGATATACATGTAGGTCGGCATGTGGTACGGGAGTTGTCAATATGAGATACATGTGGGTCTGGATGTGGTACGGGAGATGTCGGCATGCGATACATTTGGGTCATGATGTGGTACGGGAGTTGTCGGTATTAGATACATGTGGGTCGGGATGTGGTACGGGAGTTGTCGGCATGAGATATATGTGGGTCGGGATGTGGTACAGGTGTTGTCGGCATGAGATACATGTGGGTCGGGATGGGTAACGTGTGGGTCTTTATAGTGTCCGAGTGGTGTTGGAGGTTGTGTACGGGTTGGTCGTGATGTTGTCCGGGTTGGGTCAGCTGAGGTTCTTGGGTAAGGTTAGAACTGTTAGCGCAGGTTTTTTATTACAATTTAAAATATTTTCCGTCAGACGAAGTCGGGCTAACTCTCTAGTAATGTATATATTAGAGTAGTAAATCGTTAAAATTTTCAGGCCTTAGCCCGACAGAAGCCCGAAAGTTTAAAGTTGGGCCTGGACGGGCCCTATTTTTTCATAAAGTCAAAAGCCCGGCCCGATTCAATAAATTACGTACAAAATTATTTTATTTAAAAATCTTCACAACATGATCTTAAAACGATTGATTATCCACTTTATCAGATTTTGTTTGAGGTTTGGCCATCTGTATATATTAATTTAACATAACTAAACGCAAACCTTACATTTTAATTTTTTTTCATTTCTATAATATATAAAAACCAAATATTTCATAAAAATTTGAGAAAATCAAAGCCTAACCCAGCCCGAATTTTTAATTATTAAGCCCGAACCCGGCCCGGCCCGCAGAATATTGTCGGGGCCCGTTTACTAGTCTAGTATATATATATATGATTTATTGGTTTTTAAGATAATATTACCGGTATATGTAATATTATCAGTGATTCGGTCGGACAAAAAATGATCTTTTTTCGGACCATTTTTCGGAAATTTCCGGAACTTCTTTTATGTAAAAATCAGTTGTACAACAACTTAATAGACTATTGATATATTGTTTAATTTCTTAAACATTCAAAAATTTAGAGTTAATGAATTTATCGAAGTTAAGAATCAAATTTTTTCATTAAAATTATTTTTTTTTGCAAAAAAATTTATAAATTTTGTACCATAAAAACAATTTTAATCGCCCACACTTAAAACTCATCAAATTTAAGCAACAATATTTCAAATAAGTATATTTTACGGAAAAAATTAGGAAAACTTCGGAAATTTTTGAATAATCCATTTTTTCGGAGTTTTCGGAAATTAAA
>JAQGAW010003275.1:0-12944 GCA_034698025.1 Phthiracarus crinitus | reverse complement strand
TTCGGATTGGTTTACATTATAGAAATAGCGGTTTGGTTTGGTTTGGTTCTATTTTTAAGATAATGGTTTGGATTGGTTTGGTTTGAGAATATTCGAACCATTAGCATCTTTATTTGAATAGTTCTTTTGTCTTCTGGTCAAAAAATGCTGATTTCGCAAAAATTCCGAAATATACCCGAGATTTGCAGACATCGATATGGAGAAACAAATTGAAAACATGAAGAATTAGTTCAAATATCGACTGGAAAAGAAGATGTATAAATATCGACTGATAAGACCTTACAATATAGACTGCGCCTGTAATCTGTAGTGTATCTGCGTAAGTAGTAGTAGAAGATAAGAATGTGATATACCCTCCGAGGAGGACCTCAGATTAATTGCTGAGGAAGAATGAACTACAAGAACCACATGATACTTTACCACATTTCTCGTATGAGAAAATGTATGATAAGTATAGGAGAGAATCAATTTGCAAAACATAAGCACAGAATAACGCTATAATAAAGCTTTTTTAAAACCGTATTTCAAGTGATAACAAGAGAACAACAAGTGAAGCATACATAAGAGAATATTTAACATGTACTGATTATGACCAGGAATCGGATTTTTATGGTGTCGAAAGGCATAAATTATGGTATGGTATTATGGTGTGGATTTTAGTTTTTTAGCAAACTTTTAGTATACTTTTAGTATTTTTCTAACTTTCCAAAAAAAATTATTTAAAATTTTTGATATCTTGAATCCATTTTGTCTATAAAGGTTTTGTTTATATAAAAGGTTTTTAAAAGAAAAATTAATTACAAAAAGTTTTATAATAATTTTTTAAAAACTCAAACTTATTATTTTGATTTCTAATAGTTTTTAATTAACCAATTTAGAAATTTATAGAAAACTCTTAATTAAATTTAATAAAATTGGTGTAATTTTGACACAATATTTTATATTGTGTTATTATTTTTATGGTTTTTAAAATTATGGTAAATTATGGTTTTAGGTTTAAATTATGGTAAATTATGGCAAATTATGGTATACCATAATAATCCGATTCCTGGTCATATTAATGGATTTTAAGCTAACTTTTCAAAAATAAATTTAACTTTATTAGTCCAAAGCCTAGTAAAAATGTTTAAGCTTATTCCAAACAAATGATCAGAACTGTAGAGAATCACATAAATAGCATTTAAAGCAAATGAAAACAGCGCTATAAATAGCATTGATAAATGACCAAAATAGCAATTAAAAATAGCATTTATAATTTTTAAAAATTAAATAAAGTTTTTAGAATAATAATTTTTTGCTGAGCGCGAGAGTGAGCGCCGAGTGTGTGCATCACTGGTTAAAAACAATATTTATTGATGACATTTTGAAAAAATATAATAGAATAAAAAAGGAAAAAAATAGTTTGTAGAAAATTGAGGTCAAATTTTGTGTTACATTTGTAATATATATATATATACATGTTTCTAAAAATCAATCAAAAGAATCGAATCATTGGTATTATTGAAAAAAGGAAAATTGTAAAAAGCTGTTACAGTAATTATGTTGAGGTTTAGGTGTATGCGAGTGGATAACCATTGAGGTATATCTATATAATGGTAAGGGTGTGTAAATGACCACACAATGGTAGCTCATAATTATGTAATTCTTTGTCGGTACACTTGAAGTCCCAAAATTGAAGTGAGGATCAGTGCGATACACACTAAACATAGTTTGAATGTGTGCGTATTTTATGTAAAATATGAACGCGTTGTGTTCGCAGTGTTCGCTGTGTTGGTTGTGTCGGTTTCATAGAATTTATGAAGCAATGAAAGGCCGACCAATTCTAGTTGTGTTCAAAGTAGTGATGGCAGTGATGCTGCGTTCGACCAATAGCTGATTGGTTGTTGAATGCCTTCCGGGAAAGCCCTGTGCAGTGGAAGTGCAGCACAGGATCGCACTGTGAATAGCGTAAGCACCATATATTGTGTACCACAATATGCACCATACCATACCAGTCTAATACATGACCATTTAATCCTATATGATGATCACATCGTCAGCATGAAAGCAGTAAAAAATATAAAATAGCATAATATTCCAACGTTTTTATAATCGAAGCGAAAGCACATTCGCTGTTCAGTTCTGCACATAGTTTTTTGTTTGTTAGAAGTGTGTGATTGTCATTGTGTTAGAAAATGATGAATTCTACTTACTTTGATCATAACGGTAGTGCTACTGGTTTTTACAATACCACAGCTGCCGAAGCGCATCAGGCATACCGTTTGTCGCATTTGTCCCAATTCATGCAACCGACGGCAATGTCACCCGCATATCAGCCAACAGCCAGATCTGCACCGAACACATCCACAGATCCAACCACTAATTACGTGGACGCGGCCTGCAAGTTGTATGACAATGCGTCGCAGCAGGCATTCAAGTCTGAATGTGGTCTCACTAAAGATCAAAACGGATTTAAGCCAACAGATCCGCACCAAATGGCAGCTGCATCGGCGTGGCAAACACCATCACTTCGCCCATCATCGTCCACAGCGATGACTGCTGCAGATATGAGAGGTTTTGACGCGTCAACTGCTTGTCGATCAGTAACCGATTCGTGGTCGGGTTCCTGTTGTAACAGCACTACTATGACAAGCGCTGGAATCGGTGCTCCATCTAATTTCTATCCTTGGATGGCAATTGCAGGTAGATATACATATATGGATATAGATATATAGACATAGACATAGACATTCAATGTGATTGTTGGATCAGTTGAGTGTGAATTGATGGTGCATTGCTGAGCGTTGTCGTATCGCACAGTTTCCACACAGCGTTAAGCGTTAGTATCAGTTAGAAAGCGGTTTCGCTTTTACTATCACTCTAACTCTCATTTCTATTATCATTCAAAACAGTTCTTATCTTTATTTGCTAAAAGTAGATTATAGTTGAATAAATAGTACAATAGAAAGTTACGTGAATGAGGGTTACGTATAGTCATTCGCATAGATTCCGCTCTCACTCCTCTAGAGTTTTTAGTCTGGTTTTTGGGTTGGGCTCCACTTTCACTATAACCAGAATCACTTTATAGATGAGTTTGACAAACGATAAACTAAGCCAAAACAAAACTAAAGTAAGAGGTATTGCAGATTCATGTCTGCCAAATGTTTAACCTTCAAGTTTTAAACATTTTCAAAATTACATGTGAAATTTTGATGATAATAAATGTTACTTTAGTTCATATATCGAAATGGCCGCCTAAATAACATTTATGGTTTGTTTTTTTCTTGAATCGGTATACTCATAATTATTATAGTCATAAACGAATGTTTTATAGCTCATCACTCTCTTAAATAGTGGCACTCAATCCTCATTTCGGAAGCGCAAACTAAAACGAGCCATAGTTTTCTATTTTAGTCTTTTATCCAATTGTTAACCACTGGTAATGATAACTATAATACTTCTGTTTCCTCAACTTTTTTATGGCTATCATTGTTTTGTTTTTTGAAATCTTTAATTTTTGTTCAAATTGAAGTGGTTTTGTTAATTTCAACACATCAGCCATAAAACAATACTTAATAAAAGAAAACACTTAGATATTAATGGTTTAGTAGTTTTATGCTAAGTTTATATGCATTTAAAAAGTAATTTGAGTTAAAATAATATTACAGTATTAGATAAATGTTTTTAAGTTTATAAACTCATACCAAAATGATAAAAAAAACTGCGCAATGTTTTATATATATTTTATTTGGACATTAAAAATTTTAATTGTATTTTTATATACTGTTAACATTATAATAATTATTTCAAAAGTGTTGCTTAAAACGAAAAAAAGAGAGAAAAATAAAACAAATTATACCTCAATTAAGTTTTCTCAATTAGACGTGTGTTTTGCAATGCTTTTTCTTGTCTCAAAGACGTCTGAAAATATTAATACGCCGTAAAAATGTTTTCCCAATATTTACATATTAAAAACATTCCAAGTTATTAATGTGTTAATGATAAAAAAAATTGGTTGTCATTACATCATTGACTCTTATTATAACGTTTTGTGCGCCAAAAATGAAATAATACATTAAAAATTTTAATCGTGAAATATTATGGGAAAGTTATACGTTTTTTAGTTAATATTTATTAATAAAAAAGTTACTTACATTGATATGCTGAATGTGCGCAACAGATTTACCATTTTCTTATCGTTAAATATTAACATCAAAAACAAGTCATTTGAATGCGTTAACTGCTACTAAATATATACATTAAATATTTTTAAAAAACATATCACATTCGGAACAACATTTTTTATTACTATTATGATGATTATGATTATTATTATTATTATTAGGTATAATTCAACTTGAATTGGATTATGCTATGACTTGACAGTCTGGTTATCATTGAATGATTGAAAGTTGTAACTGTTGTGCTATCGCTCACACACACACACATATATATATATATACAAAAAACTTTTATTTTAGCCCTTATTTTATGACTACATTTGCATTGATCTTCAGTACCACTGAGCCAACCAGGTATTTGTCAAAAGCAGGACATTGTCCTAACCAAATGTTACAGAGAAATACTATGCCCATCCCTATAGTTGAATCGAAATACCAGCGAATTGAACCCCAGTTATACAATGTATCGGCACTTAAAAGCTAAAAGTAAACTTTTACAATGCGATGCCATGTTTATTCGCAATTTGATACAAAACAAATGTTATATAACATTCACTTGAAGCTAAGCTTTTAAAAAAGAAGCAAACATTTCTTGGAGTTTTGCCTAATTTGGGTCTTTTTGCCAATTATTGTAGGTCTTGCTGGTGCCAGCGGTCTTCGCCGAAGAGGTCGTCAAACTTACACGCGATACCAAACGCTAGAATTGGAAAAAGAATTCCATACAAATCATTACTTAACTCGACGGAGAAGAATCGAAATGGCGCACAGTCTGTGTCTCACTGAACGGCAAATCAAGATCTGGTTTCAGAATCGACGAATGAAACTGAAGAAAGAGATTCAAGCAATCAAAGAATTAAACGAACAGGAAAGACAAGCGCAGGCCACCAAATTGCAATCCACCTCATCCTCAAACACTGATAATACGAGTAAAACGTAAACGTAGTCGTCGTCACTATTTAATTAAAAGGTCAGAAAAATCCTTTCCTTGTTTTGTTGCGTTTCTCATAAAACAATCATATGTTGAGGAACTTTTTTTAATTATTATTTAAAGTTAGCGAAATAAAAGTATCAGCAAAAAAGGTATAAAATATTTAAAAAAATCATAGTACAATTGAAAAATACGAACGATTATTAATTTAAAAAAATTGTTAGTACACTATTGCTAGTATACGATATAAATGCTTTGTCTGTGCAATTAAGCATTTAAATACGATTATTATTATTATACGAAAAAATTAATATACACTAATTAAGTATACGTATCGATAATGCAGTATTTTGATTAGGATTTACTGTAATAATACATTTTTTCTGTTACATAGTTTTTATCTTAGAAATTGATAGACTCTTTTCTTGCAAAAAATAAATTTATTTCATTAAAATACCTTTTAAAGAAAACAGTTCATACACTGTTAACGTACGTACAGTATATATATATAGAAAGAAAAGAAAGAAAATTACATGATGTATACGAGTATTTTAGAGAAATTTAAAACTTTTTATTTGTATAATATTATTGCGATGTATTCTGTAGTTGTCCGGGTTATGAATTGGTATGATTGCTGATATCATTATCATTAACATCTAATAATTACGATGATCTAGAAATTTCATACATGTTGTCTTTCTTAATACTCATATATGTTTTTTTCGAATTCATTAAACACACTTATATTTTAAATCTAATTATACAAATTGTTGTAAACGTAAATTATAAGTTGTCATTCAAAATACTAACTCAGTTATAATTACAAAAATAAATGATATTCTGTATGCTAAATACATTTTAATGTCGAATATTCATAACGATAATGACAATAACAAATTATTTGATAACTTAGTTTTCATATGAGTGTCGTTTTATTCAAAAAAAATTATTTATCGTATATTGTGTTCATTAAAAGCTATTTTATTTACACTCAAAAAACAACCAAATGTTCAAAAATTACTGAAGGCTTAATGTCTTTCTAATTTTTATGTCGCTTTTCATTATTTCATTATTATTATTATAAAAATAATAATTAGCTTAACGTGGATTTGAAAAATAAACGATAAAACGGTTAACCATTAGATGATTTTTTTACTGGTTTATTTAATTTGAAAATTAGTTTAAATTTAATAAAAAGCAAAATCCAATTATTTATAGAATTAAGGACAACATTCATGCTGTTTCAGACCCTTTTTGGTATGTTTAGATCCACACTCGCATCAACTCTAATCATTATCAATAATACAGTAAATAGATTTGATTTTCAGTTATTCAGAATAAAAAATATTAAAAATGATGAATTTCAATAATATCTTAACCCAAATAATTGTGCAATAATATACAGTATACTTCTATAATTATTACTATCCTAATTATAAAATATAATGAAAATCATACTTTCCTTGAAAAAAACATATATTAACTGCTGTGAAACAAAATACAGTGTTTAAATGACACGTTAAAATAAGGAAAACAAAACAGACGCTATTTTTTACAATTTGGAAAACAACTGAGTAAAAGAATTAAAAATTAAGAACTACTGTACAGTATAACTGCATAATATATTTTTTGTCGCTCTAATTGTGCAGTAATTTATTTTCTAACTTATGAAGAACTGGTTGATCTTCAATGCTTATAATTCATAAACAAATTTATGTATTATTTTATTGCAATGCTACAAATGACAACCCCTTCGTTCTACGATTAAATATTCTTAAGTTACAATGTATTATAAAAGTTGTCTCACTTGCTTATAAATCGTTTAGTATTTTGAATGTTGCATGAGATTCGAAATATAAGTTATAGCTCGAGCATTATTAAAGTTGGCCGAACATTCTTTGTTTTATGTATACATCGCATGTTATTCAGTTTGATTCATCCCTCGCCTGACTCGCATCCATTTTATGTTGCATAGTAATCATTTTGCCTTAACATAGGCTACTAAATAATTGCTAGTCTCTCTTCTCTCTGCATAAACTTCAAGCGATGCCAGAAAAAGTCTTTTCATACACAGACAGACCACATACTCTGCTATGAATTTAATGCAATACAAAGAATTATACTTTTCACAAAACTACTTACTATTTACGATGAATTTTTATCAGTTTTTCAAATTTATTCTTTTTATTTATATAACAACGATTTACTAAATTTACTATAAAATAAATTATTTTTTTATTATTTGATTAACATATACTTAAAAATACTAAATCTTAAATCAATTTAGTTTTTCCAGAGAGAAATAATTTGAGTTATAATTAAATTTTAATAAAAATAAAATTTAAATATGCACTTAATATTCAATTCAATGATATTTATCATATCAGTTAGAAAATAAAAACGTATATATAAAATAAATAAACCGATGTTTGAACTTATTTTGATTTTTAAACGAAAATTTTTTTATTGAGAAATTTTAAAAAATAAAACTTAAATATAATTAAATTAAACATTTTCGAAAGATAGTTTGGCATATATTTCCAATTTCATTATTAATATAACAAAATGTATTCGTTTTGACAAATGCGAAAGATCTATAGAATTTTCCTAAAGCTTAAAAAATTGCATTTTTATTTTAGAGATTGCAGATTGCATTTATTGCTTAATTCTATGCGCAAAAAAGGGAAATATAGGATTGTCGTGTGTATATAACTATATATCTGTTCAATCAATGATTCAACTGCTGATACAATATGATCTAAAAGCAGAGTTTTCGAAATATATACAAAAAAGAGGAGAGAGAGAGAGAGAGAGAGAGAGAGAGAGAGAGAGAGAGAGAGAGAGAGAGAGACGTCATCTTGCATTAATGAAATTACATTGGCATGAGATAGCGGCGGGCATCGAATTAAATTAAGTGCATTTCTACAATTCTTTGCGTTTCCACTGTCGTGTATGAAGCGCTGCTAGATTTTGCTTCTCTACCCTCAATAAACTTTAATGTTCTAAACTATACTGTATAATATATATGTTGATATTTTTTCATACATTTTGCTTTTTTGAATATAATTAAAAATATCTTAATTATATTACGCAATGACGTGAGTGTGTCATTCTGTCGGTAACGCTGACTCCTATCAAACTAATATAAATTAAGTTTTATTGTTATTTTTTCCTCAGTTAAAAACAATGATTATGCGTATAGTTTAAAGTTTAAAATCAGTTATGTATATACTGTATACAATATTTTGTTATCAAATATATAAGCTTATTTATAAGCTTAATTATATATATTTCTAACCATTATATAAGTCAAATTAAATACGTGAATATGATAAAAAATATTAATGCTTATAACTGAAAAAAATTACACTAATTAAGGGTTTTATAATAATATTGTGGAGCATTAAAACATTTTGATATAATTAAAGCCCATTAATAACTAAAATGCACTTAATGATTCAAAATTTGATGTTTAGATAAGTTTATAAAGGAAATACTGTAATACATCGTTATATTGTAAGTTCAAAGCATAAGCTAATGTCTTATAATCATTTTAAAATTTAGGTAAATGCGCGCATAATTTCCTATTCACGCGCGCCTACAATGTGCTTATGCTCAATAAGATAATAACTACGAAGAAATTTAGTGAACATATTGTAAAAATTATTAAAAAACTGACACTTAAAGTGCACTCTTACCAAAATTTATTACAGCCAAGCCTTGACCCTACAGTTAGGTTTTCGCCGAAATTCGCTCACAATTGCTAGTTATAAAACACTTCGCTTTGTCCATCACTTTCACTTATTTTACGTAACTATTGCGCTGAACAGAAGTGCAATTAAGACCTCAGGCCTTATACAGCATGTTATAAAGACATTAAAGGAGAAGACGAAAGTGTAATACCGTAAAACTAAAACTTAGAATAGGATTCCACTTCTTATGTCAGTTTTTTGTCCAACACGAGTAACGTATGGAATGTATGCGTTTTTACAATTGTCTAGTTTGGTACGAGTGGTGCGTCCAGATGGTCGACAGTCGACAGTTTACTGTGATATTTCTTTGTATTCGTAGTGCTATGCGCTTATGTTATGCGTTTTGTTGCACATCTTTGTGTCAGTTTTGTTATTTCGTGTGCTTGTGCTTTGGATTTTGCTATTTTCCCATTTCTTCTTATTTGATACGAGAATTATGAGTCGCTTACAGATTAGTTATGTGTCTAAGCATACATTGGGTGAGTACCAAACTTTCAAAATAAATAAAAATTTGCAATGCTATCTCTGCGTTATTTCTGAAATAAACAAAAAACAGAATGTTAGGTTGCTTTTTATCAAAATCTTTCTTTTGAAAATAGCATTTGAAAATGTATTCATGGGTTTGGCAGTTCAGCGAACGCGCTACTGCTCTCTTCTATCAAATCTGGTCAGATTTATAGTTTTTCATTTGAAGTTTTCAAATTTATCCATACTAGCGATAAGGTTCAGTCCCATACTGAAGGTGGGTCTTACTTAAAACTCAAATCAAATTTTTTTCTCACTTTTTATTTTTAGCTCACTTTTTACCAAAAATGTCGAGCTTATTCTTTTGAAAATGTCCATTCGTATGCCTGTGTGTGTATTTTTAGTTTTATATTAATAAATGGATTCAAAATCATACCATCATAGGCTACAGTATTATTACAAGTATAAGCTCCAGTACAGTACAGTATAAGTTATTTGTTACTTTCGTTCGCTTAACCAACGAACAAAAGAGCTCTCTATGAATGTGTTGTTCTTGTTTAGTTTAATTTGTTAAAATTTTATAATTAAAAATAAGCTAATTTATTACAAACTTAACCACAATTCAAAGCTTATATTAAAATACATAAAAATTAGAATTTACTCAATCTTAATGCTTAACTATCTTAATGTATTTAATTATATTTTAATTTATTCAAGTATTAACTGTGCGTATTATTACGAGGAAAGGCAAATAAATTATTAATAAAAAAATAAGAAAAAGTTAATTCATAAATCAGTAAATTGCAAATGAATACTACATCGATTCGCATTAGCGCTCAATAGTGAGGCTTTAGTTTATTTTTTTGGCTAAAAAAGTGTTATATCTGGGGAATAATAAATATGGGTTGTATTGTACGAAACAAAAATATTCCGTTTTCACTAGTTAACCTATATTCATAACATATATTACATGTTTCTTAAATTTGAATTGAATACAATTAATTTCTACTATTGTATAAATTAAAAAATAGTTTGAGTATATTGTATTTAATGACTTGCATGAAATATTTGTAAATTAGTAATAAATTCGTAACTATAATATATATTATAGATTATTTTAAAGCAATATGCGATGGTGTGTGAACACAACCTAGAAATCTCAATAACCCTTACCAATATTTTAAAAATATTTAACATTCGATAGGCTTTTGTCGTTTTGCATTATAATTTTATATATATTAAACGTACTCTTAAAATAAATACATCGTAAAACTCATTTTAATAAAATTATTTAATTTAGTTAATTCGGTATTTTAAGTGTTTAAATGTTTTTTATTTAAGATTACATTTAAAATATTTGTCTATACTAATCAAAATATTGACCATTTATAAATTAATGCCAATAAATGTTTTTTATTATCATTGTTTTGGTATTATTTCATATGCTATTTTCATCATAAAAGCGTTTTTTAAATCCACAGAACCTAATTTAATAGATTTTTTGATTTAATATGATTGAATCATTACATATATTTAAATACTTTAATATAAGATTGATTATTCATTTATTATCCAATGGTTACATAACTTTAAAAAATATTTGAGTTTTACTTTACTTATTATAACATCATTTTTTATACGCACTATTAAAAAACATTTTTCTTATAAAATATTTACTTAGCGTTAATTTTATATTAAAAATTATGACGATTTTTAAACCTTACATTTATGTGTTAAAACTAATACAATATTTAGTATCATTTTTATAACAATTCAGAGTTGTTTTACGTTCAAATTTATTTTAACCAAAATTCCTCAATTAATCTATGAAAGCTTATAAGATAATTCAAAATTTTAAAAAACTATTGAATTATTGAAAATTTGAAAATATAATAAATAATATTTGGTAAAAGCTTAATGATAGGTTTGATTTGGGTGTTGGATGTAATGTCCGATTTCCCATTGAGTTAATTTGCTCGATACCGCATTTAATTGTTAATTTAATAGTTATTATTTATCTTAATGAGGATATAATTTGTTATAGCAGTCATTGGGCTTCATTTGACAATTTCATGTCATAAATGAAGCAATTTTTGTGGCATTTCCATATTTAAGGCCACATGAGGTCCATTTATAGGTCGGTTTCGTTTCATTTGCAAGCGTGCAGTGTGTGGTGAATGGTGTGTATGTGTGTATATGTTTAGAATGCGCTGTTCACCGGTTGGTTCGCATTGACTAACTTTGAACCAGAGTTCGCGTTCGCTAAGCTATCATTCGAGTTTGCATTATTATGCGGCGCCATTCAATTATTTGAATACTGCACTGCAAATGAATTATGTTAAAGTGGGCAAAACAATGGTATATATCATATGATTGTCATCATTCTCTCTGACCATAAGACTAGTTGATTTAGTTCTGGTTGCGTGAGAAAGTAATACGCAATACCATTATGTAGAGATGAATATCACATCCTTTTGCTTAAAAACATATTATTACATTTGTGTCGTTTTTCATAAAAATAATGCCCAAAACGTGAAATTAGATGATTAATATCTTTTACAACAGCAATCAAATAATTATGTATTATTATATATATATTTCAATTGTGTTTACAAAGAAACGCGAATTCGATTACTTAACAATAGTTACTCTAAGATTGCAAAGTAGTTTGAGTTCAGTTGAGCAGTGTCTCATTACTAGTCAAATAAACGAAAATTTTTAGCTCTATATGCCGAACTTGTATATAAAATAAAATCGATTTCCATGAAATATACTGCACTCAGTGTGCAATAGAAGCAATGCGTCTCTTAATTCGCTATGCAGTACCACAGCTAAAACAATACATTTTATACTGTACTGTCACTCTAGAGTTAACTGAAAATCAATATCGAGTGATATATATATATATATATATTTGCAAATATAAGCTTATTATATATATTTAGCTTTTTTTGTTAGCCTTAGTTTGTATATTATGTATGCATTTTTAAAAGTTATAAATAATAAGCTTATATATAGTATAAAACCAGTCACTTTTAGTTTACAAATTTATTTTTGTTTAGATTAGTTCCAGTTCTGAGAAGTTTTTGTTTATATTGCAAAAGCATTTAATTATTCTTAAACCCTAAAGTTATTCAACACAATTACAATACTAATGTATTATTTCTTTCGATTCAAAATATATGGAATTTAATCTGAATAATACTGAGTTTTAACAAAGTATACTAGTGTTGGTTATTATTAACAAAAATCAATCAATACTAAATATTAAAGCACAAATGTTATAATAATAATAATAAATTTCACCCGTTTTTATACTTTATTAATTGAACCAAATTTTGGAAAATATTAGTCAATAAAATTTTTAATTTTTTGAAATTACAGTTTACTGTTTACCGATAATATCATTCACTAGATATGTTTAATCCAAATCTAAATTAAAATTTTAAGTATCGATAAAAAATTATTTTCATTTCATTATTGTGAGATACACTGGATTTAAATAAATATAAATCCAGTTTATTTCTTAACACAAAAGCTTTGAAGCTTTGTTACATCAATAATAGTTTAGATATCCTTATTATATAATTTAAGTTAAATCTCTCTCTCTCTCTCTCTCTCTCTCTCTCTCTCTCTCTC
>JAQGAW010003274.1:0-12944 GCA_034698025.1 Phthiracarus crinitus | reverse complement strand
TCTTGCGCTGACGCTAACAGATCGCCGCTATAATCAAAGTCGTATATACTTTTCTCGGTTTCTACTATTGGTTTGATTGGTTCTGTATGTGTTGCGAGTGTTGTGGTTGTTATTGCTTCGTCATTCAATGATTTTTCTTCTGGTTTAATACTTCGGATTTGATTATTGGATATTTTAATGCCAAACGAGTCATCGCTATCATAGCGAACTGTTATTACTTTTTCTCTCTTAAAATTGTTATCATTATTAGTTGTTATAACCGTTGAACTGTCTGTTGTCTGCGAATTGGTTTCAGTGGTAAGACTATCAGTGTTATAGTTATTAGTGGATGGTATGTCGAACGTGCTTTCGGCACGTGTTTCGATATTTTCGACAATCTTATCAAAAATTTGATCATTTCTATTGTTATCATAAATCAATGCAAAACTTTGGTTCTCATTGTTCATTAAATTCATAAACTGTTTGATAACAGTATTACTGGTCGCAGAAAATTCGGATGGCTTTTCAGTGACCAAAGTTGATGACTGATCTTCTTTTGAACTTAATTTTGTTGAAGACTGAACTCTTAATGGCGAAAACGTGAAACTATTCGATATTTTCGTTTCACTTTCTATACTTTCGATATTAGAATTAGAAGTTAATTCTTTTGTATTATTCGCAGAATATTCTAAATCTAATAGTTTTACGTATTCGTCAAACTTATTAGCTGTGCGTTGCGTTTCAGTGGTTTTTATAGTTTCTGGAATCGTTGGCTGTGTTTCTGTTGTCAGTTCTAAACTTTCAAACGTGTAATCATCGAAAAATTTGCTTCGACTACTGTTACTGTTATTAGCGTTTGACTGGTTATTAATGATAACAATTGACGGCCAAACCAACACATTATGCCTTTTCTGCCAAAAATTATTGATATTTTCGTTTCTAGTTATCAGATCGTCGTAATTATGGTAATCATTATCATCGCTACTATTGTTACTAATTTCAGGCGTTTCTGAAGCGTAAACAGTACTACTTTTAACGGTTACGATATTCTCTGTGGTCGATTCAGTTGAAGTTTGATAAGTAGTTGTCGGTATCGTTGTAGTAGTAGTAGTTGTGGTGGTTGTTGTGGTTGATTGTGGTGCACGTGTTGTTGTTATCTCAATAGGTTTTTGGTTTGTAACTGTAGCTGCAGTTCCTGTTGTGATTCTTTGAGAATCGATATCTTCTATATTAGTGTATTGCGTAGGAATTACTGAAGCAATCCGTTCAGAATTATAGTACAATTGTTTTATATTTTCAGCCAACTCTTCATATCCAATCGTTTTGTCGGTTTCAGTTGTCGTTTCCAATCCAAGCGTTGATTCCGTTATCGCTTCAGTGGTAGTAATCGTAGCAAATGTAGAAAATTTACCATTTGTTGTCTCAGTAGTCTTCCGTTCAGTATTTAACTCGGAATAGTTTGGGGTATTTGTTGAATGATAAGATATGGGAACAAATGTGTCATAATTTTCGGTATAACTATCATCACTATCTATATTATCGATCACTTTATCCTCTTTGAAACTCGAGTTTTCTTTCAACGGCGAACTATATTCGGTTTTAACCCTTAATATGTCACTGCTGTCACTGTTGGCGTAAATGTCGTCGTCGTGTTTACTGGTATTAAACGAAATGTTATTATACTGCGAGTTTCGGTGATTAATCACTTTATCCTCGACAACACCAAACCGTTTATTAATAACTGGTTGTTCCCGAAGATATACGGATGACTCTGTCACAGTAGTGCTCGATTGGGCGACAATTCGTGGCCCAATAGAAAAATAGTAATTAAATTCTGGCCGACGAGTAGTCAATATCTTATGCTGTTTCACCAAAATCTCGTCATTCTCTGTTTTTTCCGCTTCTTCTTCCACTGTTTCTAATCTTCGTTTAGTGATTATTGGCGGAGTTTCCGCTAAATGTGCCTCTGGATGATACAGCGGTGGATTGAATTTCGTGGCCAATTGTTGGGACAAACTTTTGGGCGCGTCTTCAACAACTCTTTCGTCCAATTGTCTCGCAGTCGCTTTATGAAACTGTGGCTGCGATGGCGACGATCCTCCGATGTCTTCGGTTGCGTAATAGCCGTTATTGCCGGCCACGTATTGAACCACTCGAAACACGCCAAATGGATCGGTGTAGCCGTACCTTCCGATGACAGTCCCATCTGGGAGTCGGGTTTCTTCGCGCATCAATCGTGGCGCACCTTTTCTCTATTATTTAACATGTATTAACATTTTCTGTGTTTTGTGATTAAGACTTATGTAATTTGTTAAAGAAACCTTAGTGTCGTATCCAAATCGGTAAGTCTTAGCAGCGTCTTGACCTCCGATAACGAAATAAGGTATTAGTTTTTCTTCGTCGATCTCTAATGACCGAACGTCTGTGGGAGTGAACGCAAGAATACATAGGAATGCGAGTGATATCTGTGAACCAACGAAAAAGAGGACAACAATTACAAAATCTGTAATTGTGTTAATGTTTTTCGAGAAAAAATTTTATTAAACTGATTAAAAAGTGTCATCACTGAATAAAACATTGGCTTTTTCGAGAGTAAACGCCCGTATTATTTGTGGTTTTTTATGCTTAAAAGTTTTAGATTTTTTTCTCGTTAACGCCTATTTATTAATCTAATTCACCCTAATATTAATCAAAATTAAATAATGCAAAAAAACGAAAAATCAGTAACTGATTGATTTTGTTTTTGGGTCAGCTTTGGGAGAATCGGCGGCGAAAAAAATCAAATAAATCAAAAAGAATAATGAAAGAAACCGTAAGAATTATTATCCGTTTTTAGTTATTTATTGCTTTTATTTCAAACTAATTGCGAGGAAAAAAATATTTTACAACATAAATCGAGATAAGAAAGATTTAATCAGTTTTTTTTGTATACTAATCTAATTAAATGTTTTATTACTTTAAATTGAGATTAATCAAAGGAAAATGTGAAAAACTTGTTCCACTTGTTATCTCATAGAATATTCTATAATGAAATATTTTTTTGCTTAATATCTTATTCTCTATTCCATATGATTATAAACGATATTAGAGTTTTCATTTAAATGTTAGAAAAGTTATCTTTAAAATGAAAATAAAATATTCCCAAATATGATTGTTTTTAGATTTTTCACACCTAATTTGCATTTATTAATAAAACATAAAGAATTATTATTAATAAATTCTTAACTAATTTATGCTATAAAGATATAGAATTTTAAATAAAAGATTTATTCAACAAATACCTTGATAATCATTTTTATCACTTTATTATCCTTTGTTTCATAATAAACATAACTTTAAGATTAAAAACTCAATGATAACTGTCTTAATAAAAATTAAAACTTCACATTAATAATATAATTATCACTTTATACGCACACAAACTCAACATATCAAACACACACAAACTCAGCACAACTTTCCAAACACTTTTAAAAGTCAAGGTATTCACTAGAAAAAAAAATTATTTTAAACAAAACCAATTTTTAAAAAATTTGATTGAATCGAAAGAATATTCGCACTTAAACCTAACTTTATTTTATATTAAATGGATGCTATCAAAAATAGTAGCAACAAAAAAAACAATAGCAAGAAAAGTTTTCTTCACTCTTTTTTCTTTATCAACATTTTTCAATAAACACGGAGTACTTGTTTGTAAAAGTTTTTCTTTTATTATGAGAGAGTGAACGGAGAGAGTGTCTATGATATATAAAAAAAAGCGGGAGAAAGCGGTTTAAGAAAGAGATGGGGAGTGAGAAAGCGACAGAATATAACTGTATGATAGAAGAAATTGAGGGCAAGGACTTGATTATTGAGCCACAAGACTTTTTTTCGCTCAAACAATTCGATTGGCATTCTATGGGGTGGTATTCGTTTGTCTTGTAAAAGCTAATGTGCGTGTGTTTGTGTGTGTGTGTGGTGTTTGTGATGTGACATATAATTGGGCGAATACTACTTTAACTGAATTTGTTAAAACCGTTATTAAAATTATGATATATTAATGCTTTCTATGAACTCATTATTGACAGCAATAGAGAAGTACCGATAGGAGAGGAGATATTGAGAGAGCAAGAGAGAGAGAGAAAGTGGAGAATTAAATGTAATATTAATAACCGAATTGCGTTTAATTGCGTGTGGGTTGCGATTGTGTGGTCGGAATAATATGTATTTTAAGAAGCGTATCACATTTTCCATGGCAGACCTAATTATTGTAATATTAGACACGCTCTCCCTTTTTAAGGATATTGAGAAATGGTTTTTTCTTTTAATAATAATCTTTGCGGAAAAAAACATTATCAATTTCATGCCGTATTTATTTTTAAAGTAAACTATTTATTTGTTTGTTTATTCGCTTGTATTTGTATGGTTTATTTTCGTTTATTCAATGAGATAATAATTTTCCGTTTCAATTATTTCGATTTCTATTCATAAACGCGATTCGTTTTGATCGCGACCTTATCGGATATAAATTCTTTTAAGAATGGATTCTAAGAATTTTTAATAAAGCATTCAACACGTAGTTTTATTGTGCAAAAAAGTGTAACTGTTTAATATCAGAAAAAAATATTTATTTATATTTATTTAAAAAACACTTTACAATGACTAAATAATATTTCTATTTAATGGAATTTTAATGAAATTATAATTTAATGGCATTTTTATATCATATTTAATATGTGATTTACTAAAGCGTGGAAAATTTTTTTATTTAATTTGTATAAAATGAGAGATTATGATTCAAATAATGAATTTATTTTGAATAAAAACTTTTTAATTATTTATTTTAGTTTATTTATCTGATCTAATAAATATTGAAGCATTTGTCAACGAAAAACGTTTTTAATAATATTTTAGATTAAAAATTTGATTAATAATTAACGGATCAAATTTAATCGTTTATTGGGTTTGACCAAACAATTTGAACAATAAATTTTCAATGAGTTGAGTTTTTTGCATCTAGAATTTTAATTTTTATTGATTATTAAAATCTGTAAAATAGCTTTATTCCTTTGAATATTTCACGCAACCAATATCTTAGTTGTATTCTAAAAAACAGCTAAAAATAATATTTTATGTAACTTTCAGTGCTTTAGTGGTAATAAGATTACTGTGTCTATGCTATGTGTCAATTCCTATATAATTTTAAATTAAAAATTAAAAATATTAAATTATTTAGTTTCAAAACGCAACGATATGTGTGGCCCACTCTTTTTTAATTGGATATATTGGTTTACTTTGTAGACACGCATACTTGTAGTTTTATTGAAAATAAATTTTATCACAATAAATCTAATTAAAAATTCATTCAACAACTTTTATACAAGTTCAGCATAAATAACACTTTATTTTCACATATTCTCTGATCAAATATAAGTTATCAGAAAAAAACAACAAAAAATTTTATGAAGTGTGAGTTTGACAGCTATAATGAACAGCTAACATGTAAGACAAAAATTTCCTTACAAGTTTACGAACAATATATGTAAAGCGAAAGAAAAATTAAAAATTTGTTTTTCTTATCAAATATTTTGTCTTATTTCGCAAAGTAAATATCACGAGCATTCAAACTTTACATCAATCTAATCTAATCCTTGAAAAGTTGCGTTTTTACTATAACAATGTAAAAGCAAAAAATTTTTAAAAACATGGTTAGTTATCGACAGCAGTCATCCGACATTCGATTGAAAGATTGATTGCGATAACAACCGGAACGACAAGGTGTTCATTTAAAATGTTAATTATAGCAAACAGAGAGAAAAACTATTACAATAAATATTTGAAATTCAATTATAATTGCTTATCAAAAATGCATTTTTTTCAAAAACATAATGATTATTAGAAAAAAGGTCTCATAAGTTATTCGTTTCACGTTTTAGTAACAGTATTTCTTTCAAAAAAATATAAAAAAAAGTTGACTTATTCTTCTTATACTGGCATTTTTATATAAAAGTATAAAAATTCGTGAGCGGAGAGAGAGAGAGAGAGAGAGAGAGATTTAAAAAATTAAAGTTTTAAATAAACAGTTCAATAAAAGATAGATTACACGAAATAAAACCTCAAACTGGTTTAAGTGATAAACCGTTATCTCTTTAAAGCAGTAATGCTATCATATGACGTAAAGTTATACGTAAATGAGTGAAGAAAATAACAATAAACTTTTACACACATTTTATCCTATTGATTGAATAGCAGATATTTTTTCATTAGAAAACGATTTAATATTGTTGTATTAAAAATATATTACTTACTTAACGAACAAAAATTTAAGGGCGTATAAACTTGGGTATAAATCAATATTGATTAGATTGTGTTGCTTTGTATAGATAAGAGTTAGGGAACACACAGATAACCGAACAGATAATGGAATGTAAAGCCCGCGTGTCCTTTGCTGCGAAGGATGCGAAAGCGTTGCGTACAGCACACTGACAGATCTATATCAGCATTAATTTATATAATGTATCGGATTTTATCGATGTTAATCGAGAATAGAAAAAGTGTTTAAAAGATTAAGTTATTATACATGAAAGATATATCAGTGGCAGTAAATCAATCGCTTTGAAAATCTGGAATAGTTATTATCATAAGCTATCAGTTTAATTAACTAGTCGTAAATTTTTTCTTATTGGTGGATATGATTATAAAGTGTAGCGGAAGAGCATATTTTACAATAATCTTTATTAGATTCTGTACTCTTCTAATACATTGTAATCTTAAGAATCGTTTTGAGCATTACGATCGATGCTTGCTATTGTATTTTTCACTCTTGTTTTTTAGGTTAATTATTATTTATATAGAACGTGCAAAACAAATAATTTAAATTAGTTTACAATGTAATGCAAATTAAAAAACTACAAAAACACAAAAATGATTGTTGGGATCACTAATTTTGCTCTTTAGCGTTGATTGTCATTTCATGATCAAAATTTTTTCCGATTATTTTTGTCTTTCTTTGTGGCATAACTTATTAGATAAGCATCGCTTTTTATGACATTTTTTTCTCTTTTTAACTTAAGAATAAACTCAACTTTTCTTATTGGTGTTTTAAATTAAGGGAAATAACATTTTGATACAAATAAAAATATAAAAAGCGTGGGTTCAAACAGAAATGTTACACAAAGTAAAAATTTCACACATAATTATAAACGCGATTACAATTTTTAAAAATATTTCCGATAAGCTTGAAAAAAATAAAAGCTAAAAAAATCCAATCTCTAAGAAAAAAATTGGGTTTGAATTTACATCAACTAAATATATAACAAATAACAATTATTGTTCAGTTATTTTTGGTTCGTTAATCACGGGATTATTTCATTCGTTATTCAAAACATTTCACTCTTCAAATCACTCATAACTCACTCCGTAATAATTCGGTTGTCAAATGTATTAAAATTAGTTTAAAGAAAGCCTTCGAAATTATTCGGAAAAAACAATTCAAACTATAATTTAAATATTTCTTTAATCTTATTTCAATCTTAAGAAAACTATTTCAAACCGTATTTATGACTTACTTCTCTGATGAGTGCCATAATTCACTAGAAGGAAACGTTTTTTTTTGTTGAAAAAACTAATCGTAGATTAAAATCAAAACCTTATTCTTCGAAAATAACTTCATAACAATACAGTGACAGCAATATTACAGTGTATTTAAAACGCGTTCATAAACTTTTTTGAATAAATAATACGTAAGTATTCACAGAACGAATAAAATAAAATACAAAAACTAAACCAAAACCTTGAAAATTCTGGAATAAAAATTAATTTCACTGTCGTTCGCAATCACGCGAACACTCTCACCAACTTTACTCGTTTCATAATGAATCGTAACGATTGTAGTAAAGTTTAAATTTTATTTTCGAATAATTTGTCCAAGAATTTTGATAAAAAATACGAATTAATTTGATTCGTGAACACAATTTATGATAAAAATAATTTTTTTTGAAATGTATAATTCATAAGACAGTTAATAAATAGCAGTCACTTTACGATAAACCAAATCGGGGTATACTGTTATAGCCCACACTTGGTTCTAATATTAAAGTTTGCATAAAAAATTAAGTATACAATATTATTATATGCTTACTTTTCTGCTAATTTCTAACATATGTAATGCGATAATTTTATTTGCAGCAATAAATTTTGCGAGCATTAACGCCTTGCGCTGTAAAATAGAAGTATAAATTTTAACTGTGCCAGAAATATATTTTTTTTTGGTATTATTCACATAATTTTAAAAATATTTTAAGATAAGACCAACGTTTATGATTTATCGAGCAATTAAAAAATTATTTTTTTAATAAAATATTTAAGTTTCTATTCTATATTGGATTAAATTTTCAGCAAAAAAATAAACAAATATGAATTTTTATTTCAACGAAAACATTATTTTAATGTCACTTTTAATTTAATTAAGCATATAATTATTATAAGAACAAAAGCCCTTAAGCCTTAAATATTTACGCAAATTTAATGTTTAATCGTATTTATTGAAATTGGATGTCATTTACCATTATCTAAATTAATAAAATTGCAACGCAAACCTTAATATTTATTAATAATTATTATCTATAGTATTCATTATCTATTTCAATCGAAAATAAGTTTAGTTTCATAATTATATATACCTTAAAATAATTAATTAAAAAATGTTTTTACAAACAGCATTCCGTAACCAAAAAAAAATTATTAAGGTTAATGCGTTTGATAATAAAAAACTCAGCGTGTGTGTCTCCGAAGGTATTTTCGGTTACGTAAAATGCAAATGAAATTTAGAGTAAGCACAAAACAATACAAAACGCGAAAAAGGATGAGTCGCAGAAATGTGGGCAGACATGAATGTTACGGAATCGCTTATTTAATATAAAATTACAAACAATTCATGGATGCTATAACTTTTATTTTTCTTTCCACTTTCAGTTTTTATTTTTCATTTCGGATTACATAACGCAAAATGATTCACCCAATCATCATCATTACCACTCGGCGTAACAGTAGGTATAACTAAATACAAAACGGAATGATATGACTAGATTTGGGAATGACCCAAATTTTTGATTGTGAGCTAATTAGAAACTATGAATTTTACAGCGCAAAGCTTTTTTCGTTAAATGAGTTTTGTTTTCGTTTATACACAAATTGTTCGCACAGTTGGCTTTTGCTAGTTATTTGAACTTAACGTTTATATTTTTTTATTAATTTTGCATAATCTGTCAATTATTCTCGATCTTTCAATTTAACTATTAGTTCAGGGTTTAGTAATAATAAGAGTAATGAAAAATTGCTAAACAAAAAGAACTACAACTTTTAACAAGTGGTTTGATGCCCGCACGTGATTATTATTATTATTATTATTTAGCGATAATAAATGTATAGCTTATTAAGGAAATTAGAGGGAAAAAGTTAATTACAACTTTAATTTTTAATTAAGTTTTTTCCATCGATATTTGTTTTCTTTTCGGAAAGCGAACACATATGACGAATAAAATAGATTAATGTGTATTAATGCCCCTCAAATGAATTCGTTTTGCGCTGTAGTTTTTTGGTTGAAAATTTCGATTCTATTTCTCGTTATATATTTTACTTGCTATTATATGATTATTTTATTTAAAAAATTCGAAAACCTGTTAGACTGAGAAGGATTTTAAATTGGATTGATAGTCGTATTTAGCCTTTAGTACCTTTAAATTTATTTAGAGTGAAATTAATAGTTCTTATAATGACTATATCAATGAAAAAATTGTTTATAACGATATAATTAATTACAATGATATATTGAAATCGCAAAAACTTGAACATTCCTTTAATTCACGGCATTAACTACAGAACTGTTTCGAATTGGGATTTTTTAATGTTATGGGAATTATTATAGATTGGCAAATACATTAATTTATTGCGCAATAGTGAATAAAATCACATGATTGTTAATTTCTTTAAAACAGACACGTGCTCTGATAAAATAATAATCAAAAAATTCGAGATTACTTAAGTCATACTCTGGCTTATGATATAATAAGTCAATTTATTTTTAGCTGCAATTTATATTATTATATTCTTTTGAAAACTTTTCTATGCCATGCAAAATATTTGCTAAATTTTCTATTGAATTCAGTAATTTTCTTTGAAAATCTGGCATATAAATCAATGATTATTTCTGGAAAAACTAAAAAAATTTATTATGCAATATATTGTTTATAAAACTATAATCAAAAAAGTATACAATAAGCAAAACTGTGCGCTTTTTCTCACTGCGAGATAAGAACACATTCCGTATTCCAATAATTTAATCCACAATCCGTATTGCAAAACATTTACAAATACAACTAAACGATAAACAATGCATATAAAAAGATCGCCTTAAAAAATAAAAGTTTATTTTTAAATAAGTTATAAGTAGTAAGAATAAAATGTTACTGATTTTGGCAGCATATTTCATCGCAACCGTTAGTTCCCAAACGGTTCCGAAAATAGCATTAGCAGATGGCAATCAAATACCAATTGTTGGTTTGGGCACGTATTTAATGACCCAATCGGCTACTTATCAGGCAGTGTTGGACGCTATCGATGCCGGTTATCGCCACATCGACACGTCTCCGATGTACAACACTGAGGCTGAGATCGGAAGAGCCATTAAGAAAGCTATAGCCGACGGCAAGATTAAGCGCGAAGACGTGTTTATCACCACAAAGTTAGAGCAAGACGCTCACAGCAGAGCGAAAGTGGTTCCAGCGCTGAAGCAATCGCTGACGAATCTGCAGATGAGTTACGTTGACCTGTATTTGGTTCACTTCCCAGTGAGCACATCCACTCTAGTGGACACGTGGCACGGCATGGAAGACGCACACGACCAGGGATTAGCGAAGTCTATAGGAGTGTCTAACTATAAGTCCAGTGATATGGATACGACGCTTAACGCCGCTAAAGTCAAACCTGCAACCAATCAGGTTCTCAGTAACCCATATCACCATCAAAGCCAATTGTTGACGTATTTAAAGGGCAAGAATATTCCTATGACTTCCTATAGTGCGTTAGGCGGTGCGGGAGAGGTTAGTAAATTGATTGCCGAACCGAAACTGTTGGCGATAGCGAGTGCGCATAACGTGACCGCAGCTCAAGTGGCGCTCAGGTATCAGATCGAGCGAAATGTGATCGTTATTCCGAAAGCCGAGCAAAAAAAGTATATTCTGGAAGATATTAATTTGTTTAACTTTAAACTCACTGATCAGGAAATCAAAGATGTTGAGTCTCTTTGTAAAGATAATGGCGCTTTCACTACAATTATTGGTTACTAATTTGTTAATTATTTTTATATATAAGGATACCGATTCTAAAAATAATGATAATAATGTATAATAATTTTTTAAAATTCTGATCATTAAAATTATTTTATTCGTTTAACATATTAAATATTTTGATTAATACATTGAAGATTTAAAAATCTTAAACCACGCCATTACGAAAAACACAATTCTTTTACAAATATGACCAAAATTTTTTCAATTTTTACAATTTATTTGTTCGTGAAATCTCAAAATTTTAGAAAGGGAGGATCGACTTTTTCAAATTTTGGGAGTGGGTATAGAGAGAAAGACACCCCCCATTGGGAAACCCTGACTATACTTATATGTACATAATTTTTTTATCCGACTTAGTAAATGAAGATATAAGTTATGTTAATGCTGTGTTTGACCATCGGTCTAATAATTCATATTTTAGTAAAAATTGTAACATTTTCTTAAAGGATTCGACAGTAATTCTTACACTGCATGTGTTAAATAAATTGATTTATATAGTTTAATAAATGCTAAATGTTTGCAACTATTTTCTATTAGAGTTATGCACAATTTGACATTAAGAACTGAACTAGACTTTCTAATCTTGAAAAATTTAAGGCCCGAACCCGATCTAAACCCGACATATTCAAGCACGAAAAGTTTAGATTCACAAAGCCCGACCCGGACCGATTTTTCTTCGTATAAATAATTTAACTATAATCTCATATCTAAATTAAATTTCTATTAAATTTTCTTCGTTATAACTTTATTTTATACACATTAAGATTCATTTATGATTATTCGAATTTTATTTTATTATTTTGTATACAAAAATATGGTAAATCTCAATATTTTCTTTCAAATTAAAAATTTTCGGGCTTAATTTTAGGACTAAAGCCCGGCCCGACCCAAAACCGCTACATTTAAGCCCGAGTCCGACAAAGCCCGACAAGTTATGTTGGGGGCCCGTTAGAAACTCTAATCTGAACACTCATTATTGGAATTATAAATTAAATAACAAAATGTTCTTCTAAGTTAATATTGATAAATATAAAAATAATTTTAAATATTTAGATAAAGCTGAAAGAATATTAAAGATTTTAAGTTCCCAAAGAAAATATGACATTAATTTTTATTATCTAGTCTTAATAAATATGTACTTCAAAAAGCAAGTCTAAGCGTTTTAATTGATGATATGGTTAAACACAAACTGATAGGAAACAAATACAGCTGTAGTTAAATGCAAATTTTATAAGAATTATTCGCATACGACTTCAAATATTAGTGTAACATTCAATTAGGAAATAATAAAGTTATTTTTAAAAATGTCTGAATGGCTTTTCATACAATTCTTTATTTTATTAGCGATTATTTTTTCGCTTAATTTTTCGATCAACTGTTTAAATAGTTTTACTTCGATAATCGGATCTACAATTCTAATATTAGTATTTTCATGGAAATTAACGAAATATATTTACGAATATATTAATAAAAATAAAATGATTAGTTCGCATAAAAACGCTGTTTTGATTACAGGTTTGATTAATTAATAAATATGTTTTTAAATGAATTAAAACATTAACTGTAAAGGATGTGACAGTGGTTTTGGAAATCGTTTGGCATTTAAATTGAATTCAAATGGATTTATGGTTTACGCAA
>JAQGAW010003273.1:0-12944 GCA_034698025.1 Phthiracarus crinitus | reverse complement strand
TTCAATTCTATCACTTTAAATATGGCGATCGCTTTTACTTCGAACACGGATATCAATCCGGATCTTTCAGTTTAGGTGTTTTATAATTTAATTTTACTTATGATGTGCAGCGACGATACTTTTTCGGATTATCTGACTTCTTATTTTAATTTACCTAAAAATTATCATTAATATGCTTAATATGAAAAAACAATTAAAATAAGTGTATATTGTTTGTGCGCTAAATGCGAATTTTAGTCATTTTCCGATAAATCCGAGTTTTTATGCGGATTTTCCAATTTTTACTAAATTCGGACTTTTTGAACACTAACATTCTTTTAAATAAAATTATCTAAAAATTTAATTCAAAAGTTTTAAAAATTTTTAAAAACATTTTTCTTTTATTTAAAAAAATTTCGCAATAAATAGTAAAAACTAAATACAAAATGTAAAAAATTAAATAAGCGTTATAAAACTTTCATGGAATTTATAAATTTTTCCTCCCAATTCTTTAGTCTGAATATAAGATTTTAAAAACCTATAATCCTTCTGCTATTCCTAAGTTTTTTTCGAAAAAGTATTATCTCTTATGATGTGTTAATAATTTTATTTGATTTATACGATTACAGCTCAATTGGATAGTATACGAAAAACGACAAGTTTGGCGAGCATTATATGTAAGACAGCTTACATTAAAGCTTCTCAACCAAATGTTTTCTTCTATCCGTCTCAACATAACATACAAATACCGTGTCATATGTATCCGGAATTGGATTATTCGCTGTGGTCTGAGATTACTGTGAATAACGTTCATTATGTTCACATGCAGTGATTTAATTGCATAAATGAATGCGAGATTTTAATTATTTATTTTATTTTTTAAATGTTTTTTGATTTGATTTTGTGCCGATATAATCATATTGAAGTTATTTTAAATATTAAATGTTATAATAAGAAATTCTTTTGTTAGAATTCATATGAGAATTTGATATAAAGCTATTTATTTAATATACAAATCCAAATGGCTTTATATAAGTCTCTTATCTAAAAAGATTTTAGATTGTTATATATTTTATCGATTTATTATTGTAAATATTTATTTTATATTATGTTAAATTTTTTGCTTATATTAAGATCAAGAATTCTATAAAATAATTTTGAAAACAGAAACTGAAATAAACAATAAAAATATTTGTTTTAATTCATTTTTATTTTTAAATAACACAAATATGCTTTGATTATTATAAAGCAAAAGTGATAATAAAAATTATTTTCAGATATTTACTGTCTAACAAAATATCGTAACGAATATAAACCGGAATAAAATAAAAATAGTTAAAAATTGCGTAACATCTTTTTTATACATTTATATTTATGTTTATAATTTATTATAATTAAAAAATTTCGACAAACATATCATTAATTAAATTTGAATTTAATGGGTCGGACATAATTTGATTAAATTTATCGTCACTTTTAATCTGACCATCACTTTTACGCCATTAATGTTTGTCAGCCAACACTATATCACAGTTTGGTCTCACATCAGGTGTCTGTGAAAGTTGTTTCTTAGTAAGTTTTGTCAAAAAATCAATTTAAGGTTTTAATACACGATTGCTTAATAGATCTTTGTCACTATAAAAAATTATTAAATTATTTTTAAATACATCATAGTATTATGAGAAAAATATATCTTAAAATGTCTCATAATTTGATTGTATGTTTGTACCTTAATATACTCTCCCCATTAGAGCCCCACTCCTCGACATCTATATCAATGGATTCAGCTTGAAGAGTCTAGGAAAAAAGGGGGTTCTCTAAGAAAGGGCTTCCCTCAGGGGTTTTTGAAGTGACAAAAATTAGAAATTTAACCGTTAACACCTATACCATTGCACTCACCTAAAATTTTTTATTGATTTTAGGGATAGCTCGATAAGGTAAGCGGAAACCCCCTATGATAAATTAGTTTGTAATTTCTTATAATTATGTCCGTAGTCTGTATTAGTATGTACAGCTGGTGAGCGCCTGGATGTGGTCGGGGTGGTCGGGATTGGGTCCAGTTGTGTTGAAGCTAGGTCCAAGTTTGACTAATTGACTACCTGATTTGTCGGGGTGAGGTCTTGACTGATTTGGTTGGGCGGGAAAGGAATTGGTCAGAGTGGAATCGAGGTAGGGATTACAATGTAAGGCTAGATAAATTGGGAACTTATTAGCGATCCCTTAATCAATAAAGCATAGCACAAACATTTAGATGATATTAACACATGCAACAAGTATTTGATGCGTTCATTCGACCGAAACGAATATCGTTTTGTTAAGTAATGACATCATTTTTATCGTACGTATGTGTTCTACAATTTCTTCGCCAAAAAATATAGAATATATTACATGCAACAGTTAGTTTATAATAGCTTATAATAGACGAAACAATGAGTTTTTCTGTATTCATCGCGAATATCTATTATAGCATTAATTGTCTAAAGTTTTTTAACCAGAAAAGTTGGCACAACAAACGGAATAAATAGTAAATAAATGCGTTTTTTGAAAAAAACCTTTATTGTCTGAATGCTA
Organism: Phthiracarus crinitus; assembly: GCA_034698025.1. Classification (NCBI taxonomy): domain Eukaryota; kingdom Metazoa; phylum Arthropoda; class Arachnida; order Sarcoptiformes; family Phthiracaridae; genus Phthiracarus; species Phthiracarus crinitus. The sequence goes on along the minus strand of JAQGAW010003273.1, from coordinate 10,394 downwards.
GTGATATCCATTCAAAACGTTTTTTATGTTTACATATCATTCATCATTAAGTGTTTACTCTGAATATCATTAAATCTCGTTTCAATCAGTTGTCATTCACTCACTATCTATTAAAATGCTGTATTTATTTTCGTTAAATTATACAAACTAGTGTTCGCAATTTCAACTCCAACTCCATGGAATGGAGTTGGAGTGGAATTGGAATTGAGAAAAAATGCTTAAAATTAGTGGAGTTAGAGTTATAAATAAAAAAATGAATGGGAATGGAGTGGAGCTGGAGTAAGATTTTTATGTTAATGGTTGGAGTTGGTTGGAGTCGGAAAAATATTTATTGGAGTTGGTATGGAGTTGGATGAAAAACTTGTTTATGGAATGGAAATTTTAATTTCCATTCAAAAATTTCCACAAATTATTGTGCGTTTTCATTGATAAAAACACATTAAAAATGATGATAAATGATTTCCAATAATTGCACAAAAATGTGAAACTAGTTTACTCTATGCATGCTATATAAATGTAATTCTAAACCTTAACACCAAAAAATAGTGTTGGAGTTGGAATGGAGTTGGAATGAGGCTCTAGTGGAGCTAATTGGAGTTGGAGTTCAAATTTTAAAATAGAGTGGAGTTGGAATGGAGTTGGAGTAATTTTTAAGATTTTTCGTGGAGTTGGTGTGGAGTTGGAGTGAATGTCTATTGGAGTTGGTTGGAGTACATTTTTTTCAAAATTGCGAACTCTAATATACAGTATATGTGCTCTATTGTATTAAAAATTTTCGTGTCAAGGTTTGTGACCTCAACTTAAACTATCAAATAGAAATTGAGTGAATTATGTTTTATAGCGTAATCATTAATGTTATGAATGCCAAACCAAAATAATAACACTTATTCAATAATTACATCATAGGATTTCAAATATTTTGGTAAAGTTGATAAAGTGATACGAATGTCTAAATCGAGTTTCGTAGCATTGGTAGCATTAGAAGCGTTAGAAGCGTTTACAGTTAGTTAGTATTACCAGGATCTGAGAACTCGCAACCTATGTTAAGGTCATTCACTTGTATCATAGCCTTAAGCTGTGGTACAAACAAGTGAATGACCTTAAAATTCAAATGACCTTAAAATTCATTTCTGGATTCAATCGTGATTTTTTGTTTCGATTAAAAATATAAGTAAATAAGAATTTTAACCGAAATTAAAATTCAATTAAAAATAAATATAATTCAATGTTAAATAAAGGTTAACTAATAGTTTAAATTTATGGTTAAAAATACATTATCATCTATTATTGGATTGGATTGGATTGAATGGTTGACATACGACATACCTTAGGATTAATAAATGTACATAAAGTAGATGTGGTCCTAATTGGCGGTGATATTGATATTGATGTGAATTTGTTGTGAACGATAATATGCTTTAAATCAATTCTATTTACAATATGATTGCACAACGATTTCGATAGAGTGGTCGATAGACAGGCCATCATATGATCATATGATATCAAGATCATGCACAGTGTCAGCGATCCAAACCAACGATTCAATTCGATTCGATTGGATTTGACGATCAAAACACAAACAGTGAAACAGTTAAACTCGAAACACAACTACAACTATAACTAAAACAGTTAAAGCACTCACGCTTACAGTTAGTTAATCGCTAACACTGTAAGCGTTATGGTTATGGTTATGGTTATGCGTTCAACTCTAACACTCAACTGTTTTGCTCGATTAAGAGATGACGCTATTATAGCTTATTGTTATATATTTACTAAATTTACTTATTTCATAATTAATATCGATATCATCTATTGATGTATCCATTGCCAGTTAGATTTATTTTTAAAAAATCACATACTTTTAACAAGAAAGTGGAGACGAGTAGAAAATATGAACAGAGTTTACGTTTAGCAGCGTTTGAAACTTTATACTGTAGAGTGAGCTTAACTGTTGGTTAAACAAAGTTATAGTGAGTGAGCAGTGATGAACATTCGCTTCATAGAGTCTACGGTCAAATCGATCGTAAACTTTGCTGACGACTCTTAAACGTCAGAACGCGTCACATTTAATTCGAGTTAAACTTCTTTTTGCAACTAATAATAAACAACTTATTCTTTTTTGCGATAACTAAAAATACCTTAAAAGTAAATTAAGTGATATTAATTAATAAACAGTTATTTATCAGAAATACTAGGTTTTAATCATTTTTCTAACTGCGGTAATAACTTATAAAGTTTTTATCGTACTTTTTTGTTTAAGTTTGGATCACTTGTAGGTTCAGTTTTATTTTCATCATATCATATAAGACTTTATTAAATTCTTGGTCTAAATTTGGAACAAAAATGTTCCAAATTAATACTTGTTCTTCAATTCAGACACTAAATTATAAATTCTATATGAAAAAGTCGAGTTATAAGTTCTTTAACCTCAATAAAAAAAACCTCAGTCTTGGGTCAAATTTTTATTTTTAAACTTTGGCCGATTATTGCTAATGTGTATAAAAGTAACTCTTTCTCTGTGAAATTTAAATCGAAAATATAAATATATACAAACTATAAATATACCCCAAATTTTATTCAATTTAAAATGAGACAGTAGTAATGATCTAAACAATTAAAAATTGAACTTGAATTGGTTGTAAATTTATCTGCTAATCTATCAATTTTATTTATGATAAAATTTAATAGAACTACACTAAGCGTTTGTCACATATAGACGATTAATCTGATATTAATAGTGATGTTAATCAATATATAATTTTTAATGAAATAATCTCTATAATCAATATTAAAATTAAACTTAAAGCCTGTAAAATCTTTATATTAAAATATACACCAATTCCATTGAAAAAATTAGTTGTGATATTTTATTTGAGTTCATTCGGTATTATGCAATCTCTGTTTATTTTTAGTTGAAATCTAAGGTTTGAATCAAATATAGGGCAATGTACTTAAGAGTTTTATAATGGATCCGATTGTAAAGGATAATTTTTATTGAGTTTCATTTTTACATATGCGATCATAAATTAGAATATCATTTAAAATTAAATTTTCAACATTTATTTGAAATTATTAATTAAGCCAAATAATTATTGGCAATTTTCCAATTAATTAAATCAATGCTTTGAACAAAAGAAACTATAATACAAACGTGAAACAATAACACCACACTGTTTTTTTGTATAAAATAAATGATTGATTCAAACTAAATCTAATCTCATTTGATTACTATCTTTAGTCAATTGTAATCTTTATTGTAAATATGTTTATAAGTTGACCGACCAATAATAATATAGAAAATTATATAAGTTTTGCTTATAAAAGCAAATGATAACTTAGGAACAGCTATCTATCTATTATATTGAAAAATTAATTTATTGAAATTAATTATTAGAAAACTTTTAAAATATTAAAGTTTAATGACTAAAATTGGTATTAAATGATGAAATTAACAAAAATAAGCGTATATTTATTTACTATAATAATAATAATCGCAACTCACAAAAGTAACAGCGAAACAGTTTCGGGATTCGAGATCGAAGCCACCACAGGATCTTCTGCTCCACAACAGAATCAATTTAGAAGTGCTTTTTGCCAATATATATGCGCTAAAGATCCATCTCAAGGAGGATCGTATTGCAATTGCGATAAAGTAAGTCTATTTCTAATTTACATCACTTTATTGATTTGAAAATTTTGTAAACAGCCTCCGATGGCATACGAAAGTAATAAAGTTTCCAATTTGAATGCTTTGTTTAAAAGAAAACGATGAAATAATTCCAAAATAATTCATGTAAATAATTATACTTTGAATCAATCGTCTTAATGGTACTGCGCTTACAACATATTCTGATCATTTAATCAACGCGAGGATTGTGAAACTTTTTATAATATTTAGTCACAGTTAGGAATATACGCCTCTATATAAACAAATACCATTATTTGAGTATTATAATCTATGTAAGCTTATAATATTATTAATGTAAATTTGATAAAAATTAAAATATTATTTTAAAAGATATTAATTTAACGTTTACCGCTCCCCTGATCCCAAACCCTTATGATAAACGGTAACAAAGTAATATTATGGTAACAATACTACTACCGATAAATATAAAATTAAGTTATATTTTAAAGATAATTTAAAATGTGTTCATGCTTTATAATTTATGTATAATTATGAATTCGAAATTTTTTTCGCTAAATCCATTAGAAAATATGTTAAACAGATATATAAATCTCTTTGGATAAGTTTATTCTGAAATAAATATATCAAAATTTATTGGCATTCAGTCTTCCAAAAAATCCTGTGGGGAGTTTGGATTTGAAAAGTCTAAATTCTTGGGTTAGATCTAATTTTTCCAGTTTTTCTATATAGTGGTTTGATCTTACCGATCCTTCAAAGATATTGTTTAAAAAACACCAAAACTGAAATTAATTTGTATAATTATTAGGGATTGGATTAATCTGTATTAACGAATTCATTCTTAGGGTTTATGAAACTTATAGTAAATACAATAACTCAAAGTTATTTAAATGTTTTTTACCACATTTTACCGAATTCAAATATTTATTCAGATTTACCGAAAATCGAATTTTTTACCGAATTACAAAATATGTAAAATTATAATTAATTGTTTACCTAATATTTATTGAATTAAAACGTACATATCATTTACCAATAAATGTATACTTTGTTACCGCAAAATCCAAACTCTATTAATTAACCACATAAAAATTTTATTTTTTTTTTGAGATTTAGAAAGTCCAAAAAATATTACCGTACTTTAAAATATTTTAAAATATTTCATTTAAATTTAACAAAAGTATATTTTCAATTTTTATATAATATAATATAACTTATAGTATTATTGATTAGGTCTCATTCGTCACAACATTTCTAACTCCCATTTTTGATAATACTATGGTTTAATAATATTATTTTCACTATTTATTTATTTGTCATTTTTTAATTTTATTGAGCATCAATTTTGTGTATATAATGAATATGGCTTCAATTTTTCGGGACTTAAAACAATCAAAATCGGTCGGGATTCGGGAACTAAAAACTACTAAATTCGGGAACAAAAATCGAAAATTCAGGAAATTATTTTTAATAAAAAAGTAATAAAATGAAGGTTAAATTTAATGTTTTGTATCTTATTTAAATTTTAATATTTAATTAGTTATCTGTTTTATATATATTTCTATATTTTCAATTTTTAGATGAACTTACAGTATTTATTACATTTAATGACTTAATGATACGCAGGAATGGGATTTTTATGGCATGCCATAAAATGCCATTATTTGCCATAATCAGACATTGATTCCATAAGTTGCCATAATTAACAAAAATAATTAAAAAACGCCATAATTTGACAAATATTGGTTGAATATACTATAAACTTCATAAATTTTATAAAAATAAATGTTATTTTTAAGAAATATTAAAAAAAATATCAGCATATGCATAGTATTAAAAGAATTTTTGAGACAGGATAGTATTAAGTTGATATCAAAATTTGGCATTCTTATGTGAAAAGTTTTTATTTTTATAAATTAACTGATTTGTATTAATATTTAAAACTAAAATGCCATAATTGTATAAACTTTGCTCAAAAATGCCATAATTTATTAATAAATATGCCATAATCGAAGCCATAATTTGGCAAAAATCATGCCATAATGCCATACCATAATTTACACTTCAGCACGCCATAAAAATCCCATTCCTGATGATACGATACAAATAATTTTAAAAATTGCACTTATAAAATGTTTTTGAATAAATTTTAAATTATATTTGCTTTAGACTATTTTGTTGAAATGATATTTATATAAAATTTTTAAAAATTATTATTCTTTATTCAAGAAAAACCTAGTAAAACTTCCAAAATCGGGAAAATTTTCAATTATTTCATTAATTTCGGGTATAAATCAGGAATATTTAATTTATCGTAAAATTCGGGAAAATTGGGACAATAAAAACCTTTTTAAAATGACCGTTTTATTGTTTATATCATTTACCATTAATTTCCAGAATATTGCTTTAATATATAGTTTCGGGATTATCCCGAAAAATTAAAGCCCTAATAATGAAAAATAGTTTTCAATTATACGGTATAACTTATAGTTTGAAGTTAACCATTGAAAACGAATTAAAAACTCAAATGTAATTATAATGAAATTTTTATTCTGTTGATTAGATTCGGGTATTAAACGACAGAAATATTACACATATTTTATGCTTTGTTTTGGTAATTTTATCCATACTTTTAACCATCACTGAAATTTTCTTAATTTTTAATCTGATTAAGTTTATAGTATTTTAATAATTAATAATTCCATGATATTTATTTGACTAATAACTAGTATATACATAATTGAAAATCTAATTTAATGTAATGAATATAATACGGTAATTATGATAGTAATCACTTGCTGGTAATATAACTGATTGAACTTCGTTTCCCATTTCCTAATTGATGTAAACTAAACATCGATAACGATATTCCAGAAAATGTTAGCAGAAGTGCCGATGAATACAATAAACGGTCATGTTTTGTGCCCTAACATCCAATTTAACAATCAATTAATTATCAATGCAATCATACAATACAATATAATGTTGTGAATGAGTACATACTGTTGATGATGCGACTGATGGTAATGATGGTAATCGTGACGCTAAATGTGTGTAACGAGTGATGAACATACTATTCATATGGCTATTATGGCTATTGTTAATCATATGAAATCAATTCATTTTTAATATCCTATCAAATAAACATACTAAACATACCTTTCGTTATGAGGAAAAGGAAGATAGCGCTGGACTATGTTAGACACACATATGCGAACATACCATATATATAATGCAGTTATAAACAGCTTAACTATTAATACGATTCACGTGATGCGCAGCACTCGCTGTCGAGACGAAAAAGTGACGCCTTATGTCGCTGTGACGTCACTTGTAAGCTACAAATCTAAACTAAAAATAATACTTTTCACAAAGTTATAAAATTGTTTTGATATTATTATTTTGAAATTAATCGATCAGATATGTTTGCTTAATAGAGTACTATATATGCGCTATAAGTACCGGCATATAACGGGTGAAGGATTCCACAGATTGGTTAACACGATTTTAACAAAATAAATCATTCCATAGAGTGTATTGAAAAACACTAGTAAATATTATATTTTTTGTATGCATTTTATCGTAAGCTCCACTCAAACCCAAACTAGAAATGTTAATACAAGTTGATTGGGTTTACAGAATCAGAGTGTTTTAGGGTATAAGTTAACACTAATGTTTATTATATCTATTTTAATATTTTTGGCAATAAAATGCTAATTAAACTTAATTTTATTCATAAATTCAATAATTTTAAATATAAATATGAATATGAAGTTTACATGTTAAGTAAACATTATAATATCTTAATATAAATTCGTATATAATTGAATGTTGAACTCTACAGCTCTACTAATACGAAATACAGTACTATTATAAGCGTTATATAAGCGAACAAAACTATAAAATAAGAAAACAAAAACCGGTTTAAAATATCTAACAAATAAAATAAACATCTCTATTCGCGTACATTTGATAACACAATTCGTTACATAATTGAGGAAAAGTTGATTGTGAAACGGTATTGTAATTGAAGTGTGAGTTAACGATTAAAACTTATACATATATAATAAGGAAATTTATGCCTGAATTGCAGTTTTAATTCAGTGTTTGCTTACGATTTGAAGCATTCCTCTATCATTGACTGTCATATCACATATCATGTCATCATTCTATGAATACGTCGGCATTATATCAATACTAGTATTTTTGGTTTGGTTGATATTCAAATTAATTAAAGGTGTTTGGAGTAATTGGTTGGCGAATTGGTTTGGGTTTGGCGTCCAATGGAATGCTTCACCGAATTCGTGGGCGATTATCACCGGTTCTACGGATGGCATTGGTTTGGCTTACGCTCAGGAAATGGCAAAAAAAGGATATAATCTGATGCTTATCAGTCGTAATAGCGATAAATTGAACAAAACTAAGGATGACATTATCGAGAAATATCCCAAATGTTCGAATATTAAGACATTAGCCGTTGATTTCACTAAAAACGATATTTACGACACGATTAAGAATGAAGTGAACGAATTGGAAGACATCGATGTGTTGATCAATAATGTGGGCATATCTTACGCATATCCCGAATACTTCACACAAATCGATGACTCAAGTCATTTCATAGAATCAATAATTAACGTAAACATCAAGTCTTGCACGAAATTAATGGAGTTTGTGATTCCAAAGATGGAATCAAAGCGTCGAGGAATTATAATAAACGTGTCGTCATTTTCAGCCACATATCCGATGCCATTACTTTCGTTATACGCGGCAACCAAAATATACGTCGATTATCTCTCGCAAGCATTAAATCTGGAGTATGCGAGCAAAGGTATTGTTATTCAGAGCGTTTTGCCTGCATTCGTATCAACCAATATGAGCAAAATTCGTAAAACTTCTTTAATGGTTCCGTCAACGAAAGACTATGTTCAGAGCGCTCTTAAGACTGTTGGCGTTGAGCCGCGAACATATGGCTATTGGTCTCATAAATTGCAAGGATTTGTTCAGGACTGCCTTATTTCCAATATTATTGGACCACAATTTAACGTTAAGTTAGCTTTTGATAAATTGAAAGATATGAGAAGAAGATATTATCGAAAGCAAGGACTTAAAGAGAAATCTAATTAAACATTTGTCTAAATAAGTTTCCGAGATATGATCAAAATGTTATGTTTTAAATACTCGCTTCAATTATTTTACAATTTATTTTAACTGATTTCTATCAAAATTAATTTCTCATACGATAATTTAATATTAAATAAATCGAAAGATATGGTTAAGGAAATTAGTTGTTTTATTAACTTTGTATTATTGCTTATTAAGAGTTTTACACACAAGAGATGAATAAATGTTAATTTTTATATAATATGATATAACGTATGATAGGATATGATGAGACAATTTCCAATCATTTAGTGGTTTCCTTTCTGGTCGCGTCTTGAAGTAGCGTCACATCGATGTCATCGGCAGGTAATTGAACGTAACGTACAACAGATCCACGAATGAAACAATTTTTAACGCTAAGCATGTATGGAAACCTGTGTCCATCCATAACCGTTATGTCACTCATCTTTATGTTTAAATACTGATCCACTGAGTGAAGCGAACCGCAAATACTCAAATCATTTTTAAGCTCTACCACCACATCCTTACCGACTAAGCTCTTGAAGAATGAGAAGAATAACATTATCTAATAATTACTGATATATCACACTAAAGCAGTAACAAAACCAAATGTTCAAATGCTTTCTTTATAGTATATACAGTTATTACGTTTGGTTATAAAAAAAACTATAGTAATTTTTCGAAAATGAGTTCGATATAATTCGATCATTTTCGGTTATTTTATACTAAAATCTTGATAAAACCTAACCCACTTATAAACAAAAAACATCTTAATTAGAAATTTTTTTCAAATTTTGAGTAATTTAATTAAAAGAAAGTGTTTTTTAACTCGTATTAATAATAAAAGAATACGCATATAAATGTTTTTATTTCGTTTTATTTATTAAACGAAATAAATATAAATTTTGATTTGTTGTGTTTTATTTCGATTAAATTGTTTAAAAAATTAAAAAGGGACACTAATCATACCCATCTTCTATATATTTAATTTCGTTTGGCTGTTTTTTGCAAAAGAAATGGCCAATTGGTAACATACAGTATTTGATTGTGAGCGTCTGGATTGCGCCTTTCATAGACTATATGTTAAATAACTGTTGCGTAACTGAAAAAGTTTAACACATTGTCTACGAAAGGCGCCATCCAGACGCTCACAATCAAATACTCTATGATTGGTAACAGATAGGGGTATAATGTAAATGAGAAATTTGTTTCCTCCTGCCTGAGGGTATCGGAAAATATAGTGAAATTTTTTTAAACATTAATTTAAGGTGTTTAAAAGCGGGTACAAAGCCTATCTAATTATTGTGGAAAAATTCAATGTATTGTAAATGCAATTTTGTTACACACATACTGGCGTTTAATAGCAATAACGTTCAGTTCAAAAGTTAACGTTTAGTTCAAAAGCCATATGAAGTAAAGCTGTTCCCTCGGATCGGTTAACCGTCGGTTAATCGGGTCGGGTTTCTTATCGGTTCGGTTCGGTTCAATTTTTTAGTTGTTTGGTTCGGTTCGGTTCGGTTATTTTACACAAACCCGACAATAAACCGATAACCCGATAAGCAAGTTTTATTGACTACAAATGGATTTTTTTCATAAGTTTATCATAAAAAAATCATTTTGTATA
>JAQGAW010003272.1:0-12947 GCA_034698025.1 Phthiracarus crinitus | reverse complement strand
CTGAATTTATTTTAATTTTTTACAATCTTATATGAAGTATCATTATATTCAATTAAAAACTAATTACTTTATTATGATTTTAATCATTAACTTTTAATTTAAATAATTATCTTATATTTTAAATAATTTATGTTTTACTTAACAAATTTAATAAAATCTAAGTTAAATTCATATATAAATTTAATGTAATAATTTATCATTATTTTTAAATTATCATTAAATTAATCTATTAATTTTTTAAATCGTAAGATTTAATAGAATAAATCTAACAGTTTATACATAATTATGTGTTTGGGTTGAACTGTAATTTGTAATACAAATAAGTATAAGAAATAGTAAGGTATTATCTATCACTTACCATCCCTTTTGTTTCTTATCTCTTCAATTGATTGTAATGGAGTGAATATAGTGAACGACCAATTCTGTTGATTTAGTGATCGATTGATGAATACTTGTTTATTGTTGTGTTGTTGTAGACCACTACCACTACCATTACTAGTAGGATCACTATCACTACCAACACCAACACCAACACCAACACCAACACTAACACCAGTTACCACACTATCCAATACTTGAGATAGCGATACGGCTATTATACTTGTAAAAGTGCACGTTAAACAACTTATTTGGAAGACTAACATTATTTGCGAGAAATATTGCCATGAAAGCAAATTCATATCACTAGACATATAAATAATCATTTCGATCCGATATATCCAATTGATTTACAGAATAACCCGTTAAATACAGTCATTTTATTTATAGTGATTTAATGATTATCTCGTTTATATGTAACGGAAAATCAAAAGTATGACTATATGTATGACTATAACTATAGCTAACATTTAGTTTAACATTACAACTAACATTCATTGCTAATGCTTTTTTTGTTAGATATTCTGTTCAATTTGGTCTGAATAAGTCACTGAAACTACACTATAAGACCCACAGTCAAATAAATTGATCCCTTATTCTGTGTTGTTAGACATAGCATCTTATAGTAACTGTACAGTACTTGCGGACTGAGTCGTAAGTCGTAAGCGCTACCATAATCATTCCATCCAAAACTGCATCTCAATCTTTCTCATCCTTTCTCCCCATCTATTGATCAATTTTATTAAATACTTAAAGATTTTATTTCTCACAACAATTTTCTATTAAATTCTAAAACAACAAAGATATTCCAAAAAATTAATTCATAATTTTTTATTTTTATACTGCAATATACTTATTAACTTTTATCTTTTCATTAAACTTTATATGAGTTTTGTAATAGAATTGTTTAAAACATAATAAGAATTAATTGAAGAAATGGAATATTCATAGAGATCTTTTACTTTGGCAAAGTTAAAATTACTACCGGTATATACCTAAAAATATTTTAATTATTTAAGCTTAGAACTATCAATTTTAAGCCTTACGCAGATATATGGTTACATCATTTGGCTTGAGTTTTAAAAAATTAGCTAAAAAATTTTAAACTATTTTAGCTAAAAATGTAATAAAATGAATTATAAAATATCAGTAAAGGTTACAATTATAGTTATCTTTTCAAATATAAATACATAAATTGAAAAGTTTGTAATCAGTATTTCGTTTAAATAAATAATTATATTCTTGACGATATATTTATAATAAAGGGACAACCCTTACTTTACCAAAACCGACCTTACCACTCCACTCCACACCAAACCCAATCACTCCCCACTTGACCCCGCCACTCTCCACTAGACAGAACCACTATCACCCGACCCCACCATTACCCACCCGACCCCAACACTACCCACCCGACCCCACATTCATCCGCAAAAATCTAAATATAAGGTTATCCGCACCGCAGTCATCCGCAAAATTTTTAATGTTAGCCGACCCGATCCGCATCCGCAATTAGAATTTTTTAAACCATCAGCTATCCGCAGCGGATAATCCGCGGATATCCGCATATTTAAACTTTAATGATAACTTCAATCATATTCAAATAAATATATATTTTCAGCGTTAAAATTTTTTTTACATGTGCTTCGATAACGTAATTAAAGTCAAAATTCTTATTTATAGTGCTATAATAATGCAATTATACATTTATTAATTATTTTATATTATATATTATATAAAAATCAAAAAAATATTGTTATTTTTTGTTTAAAACTATAAAAAAAATTTTTATACGGATGATTGCGGATAAATCAATAAATAGTGACCCGATCCGCATCCGACCCGCAGCAAAATATCATTATCCGCTCAGCATTCAATCCGCAAATAAAAAAATGTCACTCATCCGACCCGCAAAATGTGGCTAAATTTTGTAAGCATCCGCATCCGCATCTGCTTATATCCGCATCCGCGCTCAACTCTATATTAAGATATAATACTTCACTTTAATACTTATATAGATTCTACAACAGATTGTACAACAATTATAATATTGAATATTAGAAAATCATTACCTGATCATTAAATGTTAAAAATTTATTGAATATTATATTGATTTTGAATATTCACTAACATATGTAAACTCGAAAATACATTTTTGCAGTAATAGCTTTCTGTAATGTATACTTTATTAAGTTCTACAAAATTTAAAATTTCATGAAAATGCTAATAAATTACTGAAGAATAAATTTGTTGTAATTTATTAGCATTGAATATATTTGCATTATTATTAATATAAGACAAGAACTTATTTTTTACAACTTATGATTACTTTGTAAAAGTCAAATATTAATGTACAGTTTTTCGGTTTAACTTTTCTATATATAGTTTTGTTAAGGTTTAACTGCATTGCACAAAATGTTGAAACCCTTTTCATTGTGCTTTTTTTAATTGCAATAATTTGCCAAATTTAGAACTAACTCATTGTCAGTTTTATCATAAGAAACGAAAATTCTTCGTTTTGAAAAATAGACAATAAAAACATTGCAAAATAGTTCCGAAGTAATAAACTTTCATAATAAATATGGATATATTATTCATTAATTTTCGAGTTCACATGTCCATAATGGTCTCGTGGGTAAACTACGAAAAACTCACTTCACTTCTATGTTTGTCAGATTTTCAACCAACGCGTGAACTTTATTAATATTTTTGCTAACAGAATCAAAAAGCAGCTCAAATATTTTTAAAAATCACCCGTTACTAAAACATACATATGATTTATTATTATTTTGTAATTCAATTCTCGTTTGGTTTCAATTTAATTCAATGGTTGTGCAAACATTTTTTCCCAAATTTAATTGAATATTCTTGTAAAAAATCTGGATCTAAACTAAAGAATTTTAATTAACATAAGTTATGATGAAATGTGCAAAACTACACTATAACTTGATAAAGCAATCTTATAAATGCAATTTTTTAGTACACAGCAAATCAATAAACGGTACTGTTTTCAAAACAACTTAAGTCAATAATGTTTAGCGCATAATTAATTTATACACCAATTTCTAAGAAAAGATTTAATGTTTGGTCTGGTGAATGGTTATATTCAAACATAAAACTGTAATTGAATTCTAATCGATAATAGCATAATAATATTAAATAACGATTAATATTTATTTTGTGAGACATGTCTAAATTAAATAGCTTTTAAAAATTTGAATAAATTTACTTTAAATTTAGTTGAAAATTTATTAAATATTTTGAGCCAAGTGTGCAATCTATCAGTGATCATAAACTTAGAGGATATTAAATTTTAATATCTAATTTTCTGAATCAAAGCTTGTGAATTTGAAAAAAAAATTATAACCTTTTATTTAAAAAAGAATAGATGAAAGTAGCAAAATTCTTTAAAATAAAATGTTCACTCACATGTCCAGATGGACTACACAATGGGCATTGGCTCACAAGTTATTCACAACATGAGCTTAAAATTTGAATCATGATTATTGAAGCTTTGTAAGTTAGCAATGCAATTGACAACCGCCTTATCATAGTGTTTCTGCTTGGTTTATACCGATTAGTTTTTGATATCAACAACTGTCAAATAATAGAAATTTAAATAAGAAACCATAATAAAATTGTTACGTTGAATACTGTACATTCCTATAGATAAATATTCCTATTTAAATAGTATGTTTTGTCTCATTTATAAGTCTTGATAAGTTTAACTTGTAAATTAATTTTTTTTGTTTAATTAATAGAAATTTTAAACAATTATTTATAAAAAACTAATTTATTACTTGAGTATATGCAAAAACTGAATTATAAAGTAATCAGAAAAGTATCTTCATATGATATTTCATTTGATTCATTTTGATTTCAATTTATATTTAGGTTTTATTTCCTTATTTACACGTTTTAGTTCTATCCATTTCATATCATGTATCACATATTACTGTGTTTTTATTTTACATATTTCTACGTTAAAAATATAAGATTAGACTCTGTCAGATCTCATTTTGTTATAAAAACTACAAGGTATTTGTATAGAATATATTTTTAAAAAACAACTGATTTTAGTAGTCAGACAGTTAGACACCAAAAATGTCCATAACTTGAGAACAAATTATTTTTTAATTATTTCAAAGGCAAAGATTTATTTACTAATTAAAAGTATATAATTGAATTAACTTATTTCAAAATTAATTTTTTCGAATTAAAGAAGTTTAAAATAAAAACAATAATGTAATTTAAACGTTGCGTGTTATAAGTTATACGAACTGCTAAAGAAAAATAAAGGAAGAAAATTTAACAAATGGTTTAATCCATAATGGTTTGTATTAAAATAAATAATTATAATATTATTCTTATTCAAGTTATACGAATCAAAATAAAAAAGCTTGCATTGTATTGTTTGTTTTACTTTACACAAATCGCTTTTATTGGCTGAGAATGAAATCTTTATGCAAAAAAGAAAGAACAAAATCTTATAAATTATTCCGTTATAAACAGTGAACTCATGCCATGAAACTCCGAATATTCTCAAAATATAGTTTGAGATATAGATACAAATAATTACACTGATTAAATGATGAATTAAACTAATTTTATTTTCTCGGTTTCTCGATATTACTTAAATTACAATAAGAGTTTATGTATGTTAGACTATTTAGCAATAATTCTTGTATGTTTATACGAAAAACAGAAAAGTGATGCTAATAATAATTATTGGTCATTAAAAATAATTATTGGTATTCTCATTATTTCTCTCTCTTTACTTCAATTGTTGACATCTTTGTGTACAGTGTATTGTATTGAGTGACCATTGGTGTCTAGTATTTTTTGCAAAATTCTATTAATCTCTAGATTCAAAAAATAAACGTAAAACTTAATAATGATGTTCAGCAAAATAATTAATTATAAATTATTATTATTTAGTTAAATCACTAATTAGATCAATAAATTTATTAATTAAGAAATTAAAAATATAATATTCTAAATATAAATTTCTAAATATAAAATGAAAAATTATAAACATTATTAGTCCGTAAGTTAACAAAAATATTCCTGAATACTGAACGTAATCCTAAACATCGAAACTTTTAGAAAATCAGTATAACTTTTATGTAAAAATTTAAATTATTAATATTAATCATTTATATTTTAATATTATCCATTTATGAACCATTAAACAGTACGACACCGAATAAATTTAGAAAATCCAAATCCATAACACAAAAGTATTTGAAAATAAGCTCTTTTGCCTATTTTAAAAACATGGCCTCACTTACAAGCCTCAATTCAATCGAAATAAGCCTTTATTTTTAAACTTTAAAATTTTGGTTAAATTTTCTTCCCTTAATATGAGAAAAAATAAAGTTTGAAAATCAAATTAAACGTTTAAACAGAATTTGTTTATTTTGAATTTTTAACATAAATTTTTATGTTTAAAAAATTAAATTAATTCTAATAACTATGAGTTACAGTGTAATAAATTTTGAAATAATATTTATGTTAAATTTAATTTGAGAAAAGCGGAGATATATTTGAAAATCGAAATCAGAAACTTGTATACGATTTAAGTTGATAATAATAATTAGATTAAACAGTAATCATGGTATGATAGTGTTCATAGAGTGAGTGCATAAGTCAGTACACACAGCGTTGAGCGTTACTGAATCTTAATCTTGTCTGTGACGAAAGGAAGAGTTTATAAGAACTTCTCCATAGTAACATGTATAAACTAATACATTCAATGATATCCCTTTGGGAGGTTTGTTGCTTTAAAATATTTATGTTTCGTTTTCTCAAGCAAAAGCTGGCACTTAAATGTTACATTCGCTATAAAACTTTATTTTATATACAGTATATAACGTTACTTCTAATATAAGATAAGGTATTCATTGAGATAACGTTTGCATTCTTTTTTTTTCGAAAAATTGCATCAAATAACTAAATATTGCGATAAAAAATGTTTAGTTATTACTAAATGCATGAAATTTCATTTTTGGTATTCGATTATAAATATAAAAGGATGGAAGACTGCGAATGCGAATACAAATAAAAATTATTAATGCTTTTGAAAAGAAGCGTTAAAAATGTGTCTCTATTGCTATCTAACACTACGTGATCATTAACATAATATTGAGTTTTCAACTCACGATTGTTCACCACTACTTACATATCAATATGATTTACTCTTTTAAATGTTACGTAGAATGTTGTGTTACGCTATGTTACACTTTACATGAATAATATACGCAAACTGTACCATACCTTCAATTCTCCGCTTTTTTGCTAATATTTTATCAAAAACTCTTCTATTTTAATGGATACAGAAGATACCGAATTCTTCGTAATATCTTCCGCTTTTTTTACAGAAGTCACCAAAAACTCTTTTTATATACACTATAATAGCACACAAATTCTAAATCATTATAATTTAAAATTGAATAGTTATGTAATAACATGCTGTTATTTTATTTTATATGGTAATAATTATTGTGCAAAGTTTACATAACGCTCAACAAAATTTAATTGAAGTTATGGCTCAACATATTAAAAATTAGTTGTTTAAGACATTCAAGTTACCGCACATGTCTATACAGTAAAGAATGAATTGGGAATTAAACGAAGATTGATTATATATATTAGTCTATCTTTTCGCAAATTATAATAAGAAATAATTAAGTTATTACTAGAACAGTGAAAATCGTTAATAAAGGTGCAAAACGTTTATTAATCGTTCGATATAATAGCAAATTGTTAGAAAATATTTTTCATGCAACTTAAGAGAGAATTATAACGTAAAAAAATTTATTTGAAGATTAAGTCTTATCTATTTTGTCATAAGAAAATGCAATTTGAATCACTAAACTCACGTGTTGTTCACGCGTTAAACAAACATATTTGATGCGAACGAAAGAAAAATATGATAACGAATTGGAGTTTTGAAAGTTTGTCGCAAATGTGTGCCACAATGAATATTTTTAAATTTGTAAAATGAACATAACCAGTTTAACCTTTTATACAAACTATCAATTTACGGATGTATTCAGGAAAAAACGCGAAAAATTTCCAAAATTGTCTCGATTCTGGTATTTAACGATTAATCTATCTTAAGATATTGCGTTGAATTATGTTAAATAATGAATAGCGTAACGTTAGTTGAATTAACGATTTTCACTGTGCTAGTGATTACATAGATATGGGATATAAGCGCATCTCTAGTTTCATTAATTGCTATTACATCACACTAACAAACAGTACATTGAAAAACATTAAATGACTAATTTGTTATATAAATTCAGATTATATTTATATTTTCAAAGATTAATTAATTATTTTATACAACAATTAATACACTTTACAGTGTACTTCGTAGCACCAGACACTTCAGAGTGTTTTACGATTCCCATTACAAGGAATCAATTATTATCAATGGCTTATATTTCGAAAAATAGAAACTCGCAAAGAGTTACTGCGAAAATAAACTAAATATAACAAATTTTTTTAATGATATTGTTATTATTATTATTATTTTTATATAAAATATTTTTGACTCAAGAACTCATAATTAAAATAATATGTATTTGAACAACAAAACTAAAAATATTTAGAATTATAAACTATTATTGTTAAAAACTCACATTTTGTATATTCATTTTATGTTATGTTAACAACACAGCACTTATTGTGTAATAAAGTGGGTTCAAAACACAAGCATTTATCTATTATATTACAAGTTGTGAATTACGTACAATAACTCAATAACTGTAAGCTTATAAACCATAAACCAATACAATTCACAATTCACTAGTGTAGTGATGTAGTGATAGTGGTAGTGAGTGTGTCACTAGTACAGTGTCATTGACCCCCCAATCAACGTCAAGGATTTCATCTACGAAGAACTCATTCTTTATGGAACTATTAGTACAGTCCATACACGATATCGTAATAGTCGTAACACAAAGTTTATAATTAAAAATTATCAATAGTTTAATAAATACAACAAACGGAGTGTACAAAACCGTTTTTTAATATTAATCTGGTTAATATATAATTGATGAGATTTAATAAATGCCATAAGCTATGTATAAATGATTTCATGAATTGTTTTAACTAATTTGATAACGTCTTTAAATATATGAATATGATATCTTATATATAGCCTATACGTAATGTGTATTTAAATGATAATAAATCATAGTTTTACTGAGCCTGATACGGAGCTTGCATAGGGTATGCACCGATCATAGCTGGTTGCTGTAGTCCTCCAAGTGGTGATTGATGCGAAGCGGCTGTACCTGTTAAGTGATGAGCCTGTCCGCCAACATTAGCCACATTCACCTGACCAGCGCCTTGCCATGCCATTTGCATTCCGATCGCTGCCGCAGCTGAAGCGTTAAATCCAGATCCTGTTCCTGAAGCGGATGTGTAATACTGGCCATAAGGGTATTGCACGCCTCCTGTCTGAACAGCGAACTGTTGCGCTTGCAGTGCCGGATAGTTCTGCGGCCAATAGTAACCGGCCATCTGTTGAGGATAATAGATTGATTGTTGTGTGGCCACAGTGTTTCCAGACTGATGTACTCCCGACTGCGGATCTCCCGATTCTTTACCCCAACTGCACTTAACAGTTTGTCCCATTACTTCGGCATTATGTGTGGACACTATTGCATTAGTGGCCGCTTCTTTGGTGCCAAACTTGATAAATGCATATCCTTTATCCTTGAAAACGCGTATCTCTTGAATTGGACCAAAAGGCGAAAATGTTTTGTTAATCAAATCATCGGTGAGTCCAGTCATTATTCCTCCGCAATAAACCGTACAATTGGTAGGACTTGATTGTTGATAGACTTCGTCAAACGTAAATTGCCTAATATTAGAACTAATACCAGGTCCAGCTTCAGCTGTTCCTCTGGTTGATGGAGGCTTACGTGTGGCCCAATTCGTACGAATGGCACGACTACCTAACCATTGACCATTCATCGTTTGAATGGCATTCTCTGCATCTGTTTTTTTCACGAAAGACACAAACCCGTAACCCTTTGATTTGAGCGTTTGTGGATCGCGAACAACACGACAATCAGATATTTCACCAAATGGTGAGAACGCTTCCCTTAACTGTTGGGTTTCGATCTCTGGACTCAGATCACCAACAAATATGTGAAAGTGTTTGCTGGTGTCTGGTTTGGGTCCAGTATTACCTGGAGATGTGGCCCAATTCACTTTAAGTTCTCTACCAAGACATACACGTTTGTTCATAGTTAGTAATGCGGTCGCAGCTGATTGATGGTCACAATACTCAACAAAACAATACGGATCGTTGGCTGTATTGTCATGTATTATTTTACATCCATTTACTGCACCCATTTGGCTAAATAGCGCTAATATTAGATCTTCAGTAATAGTTGGATCCAGATTACCGACATATAGAGTGCGTGGTTGCGTACTATCACATCCAACACCGGTTAATGCATTGCCAACATTGCAATTAATGGCATTTATAGAGCCATCACTGCATTTGGCTGACGCTAAACCGACCGATGCTTGACTGTTGCTCTGCATTCCGATGCACAGCGATGTTGCACTAACACAGAAGACACAGACACGCCGTGAACAGGAGACGGACACTCAAGGAACAGCTAACGATTGGTGAGAATGGATACACAATCTCTATCTCACACACACTCACATACACAGCTACAGTATACCCACCTATTCGGCCACGTTTTAACAAACTTTTACCCCAAGATGGAGCATAGAGGGAGCACAAACTAATACTAACTGAATGATCACTACAATAATTATGTCATATATATATAGACTATTAGATATAGTTTATAGTTTATGATTTTTATATATTAACATTCATTCATTATTAAATATTATAATTAATTGTATATTAAATCTTAATATAATTACATTTAATTATTATTACTCAATTATACACAAATTTAACATAATTTAATTATTTCATCTTACAATGAGAAAACTTAATTTCCGATTTAAAATTAATCAATTGGTTTCATATAAAATGTTTAATGCAAATAATTTTCGATAAATTTTTATTAAAAATTTAGTTCTACAGAAAATTGGATAAATTCAGTGTAATTTATTAATTAAACGGAATCAAATGCGAATGAATACATCGAAAAATATAAAAACATTATTTATGTTCACATATTTATCGATTCGATGTTCGCTTTAGTTATTTAGATATTCTCAATGTCTAATAAAGAGTTCACATTTTGCCCCATCTTTTCAATATCAAAGCATTAATTTTCGATTTTCACTAGAATTTGGGGCAAAATCTCTAACAAAGAAAAAGTAAACCGAAGCGCAGTTCAGAGTTATATCGGACGGCGAACAGT
The DNA here is from genome assembly GCA_034698025.1 of Phthiracarus crinitus. NCBI lineage: Eukaryota > Metazoa > Arthropoda > Arachnida > Sarcoptiformes > Phthiracaridae > Phthiracarus > Phthiracarus crinitus. Next base: position 2,193 of record JAQGAW010003272.1, on the reverse strand, counting down.
AATAAACTGTTTTAGTGTGCCGTAAAAACGAGAAAAAAAATAGATAGTGATTTTAGTTAATGCGTTGTATAGTATAGAATGAGTGTGAGTGTGTTGTATATGTGAATGTGTTGTGTGTGTCAGTCAATATGGATGACTCGTTGTAACGAAATCTAGTCAATTCAATACACCATACGATATAAGTATAGTGAATAATGAATATCAAATTATTATTTAACATCATATTTCGGTTTAACTAATACGAACATATATTAAGGTAATGCAAGTTAACATTTAATGCGATCACAGTTATTTTATCTTTACTAAAACGTTGCCATTATTTTAATTATAATATTTATAATAACAGTTATATTGTAATAGCGTTTAGAACATAGTATTGGCTATACGTATATATACGTATAGTTATAGGTATATGTATATGCAATGCATGTAACGCTATGTGTATGACAGTGTATGCCAGTGTATGGCATGCGCCAAATCTATTAAACATTCAAAACTGTATGCATTACTGTATATCTTCTCTTATTTTATATTTTATTTTACGTTAACGTTAACGTTATAAACATTAACTAATGAAATGATGAGATAACTGTGCATAACTCTAATTAACGTTTATTTGCATTAATCAACTTTTTATTTTATAATTATTGGTTGAATTTTTAGTTTTAATACGTAATCCCTTATATCGAGTTTTACCGCATAAATATATTCGATATATTTTGTATATTTTGATGATTGATTTTGTTGATAATGTTTGCCGCAACTTATATCGACTCAAAATGAAACAGAACAACATTTCGTATATACGTATATAAAGAGTAACAGTACACTACACTACACTACAGTACACATAACCACGTAAAACCACACCCGAGTATCGATTATACAGCAGTAGTTAGTGTTAGTGTAGAGTTTGGTGTATGAGGTGATACAGCGATACAATTATAGTGCACAACAAATTCAGTACTCTATTACTCTATTTAGGGATTAAACTGTTGTCATATACAGTAGTAAAACAAACTGCTGGGTATTAATACTTCGTTTATTTGTTCTTAACTTTTTTATCTCATTTTTATTTAATACTCCACTAAACATAAATAATTAATTGTTCATAAGTTAATAATATATTTAATTTAATGCATAAAATTACGCATTAACGCCACATATTTTAAACGATTATTGAATCAAATAATTATGATTATTATTGCACTCATTTTACAACTTTTTTTTGAGTTGACTCTGAAAACTCAAACACCCATCAGATGGTATTATTTTCGGGATTGAAGTATATTTCTTTGTTTTATATGACCAACAAGTAAATAGAATATAAATAAATAATTATGCAATTTTCCAAAGATTCACAGTTGCGTTCATTTGCTTCCTCTTCGATCGAATGAAGCACTTTATATACATATTGTATACTAAAACTCATAAAATATTGCAAGCATTCCGTGTAAAGCATACTCAATACTGATCTTTTTATACAATAATATTACTCTAAATTGTTATTTACTGTATATTTCTATTATTACTTTAGAAATCGAAAGTAATTATTAATTTAATATTAAATATATGTTTCTTTATATTTTTTCTGATGTTTCAAACCTATTTGTTAATTATTGTTTTATAAAAACGAAGATAAAGAATAAAACTTTCGTTTATTATTCTAATGGATTCTATAAATTTTAAAACAATATTTGTGAATATAATGAGTTTTGATTTACGTTTCAAAATACTAACCATTTTTAGTTCAATATTGTACTCAGAAAACAAGTAATCTTAAAACAAATATCTATTTATGAAAATTAATAATCGCTAAAAAATAAGACTATTTTTTATTATAGTTATTTTCAAATAATATTTTTCGTATGAATCGTTGCATTATTGATGAAAATCTATTCATAAATATGAGTTAACAAAAAACAAAATTAGTATTAAAACACATGCTTTATTTTGGAAATTTTGAAATTTACACGAATATAACTTAATATTATTTTGTGTATAATTTATGAGATACCGTTAAGATTCTGCAGCTAAAGTATAAGTTTATTTACAGTATTAGCAATAATTTAGTTTAGTAGTTTCTTATTCTATTTATTCGCTGATGAGTCTCATGAATAGGGAATTTAAAATCGTTAGAAAAACTAATGCCAAATCGTTAATTAATCGTTAGAAAAAAGCTCCAAAATCGTT
>JAQGAW010003271.1:0-12951 GCA_034698025.1 Phthiracarus crinitus | reverse complement strand
CAAAAATTTGTAATATACTATTGAAATGACTTATAATATAATACAAAGTGAGCTCATTATGTATGTTCATACTCTTTTTTTATATTTAAAAAAGAAATTTTCTTAAATATTCTCTAGTATTAAGATGAATATTGTAGAGCTTTACTTACAGTAATTAATTTTTTACTCACTTTTATGCTAAAGGAGCTATTGGATTTGAGATGTCTGTATGTACGTCTGTCTGTAGACGGTTTTTATATTTATTAAGGGATTTTAAAATTACCGTAAAAAAATAGATAAAAAATGAGCTAAAATCTGTCTAAAAATGTCCAACAATGACGTAATATTCGTCTAAAATTGACCAGAAATGTTAAAAAAATTGGCAATAATGATCTAAAAATGAGTTTAAAATATCTATAATTATTCTAAAAAGGCTTTAAAATAAACTTTTCAGGTAAAAAAATAACATTATTAAAACTATTTCGTGTAATAATTCGTGGAATACTTTCTCAAATACTTTTAACTTTGTTTATATCCCTTTATTAATAGAGCACGGACAGACTGCGTCAAATCCTTAAGCTCGCCTTTTTTAAAAAAATGAGCTAAAAATTTAAAATTTATTCATTAAAGATTGAACTATTCTTTAAATTTTTATTAATAGCAAATAGATATACTCAAAAGTTCTTAATAAGTGTTTCGTCATTTAAATTCCGAATACATTAAATGAGTTTATATCGAGAAACCACGTTTGAAGTCGATTTCGTTTTCATCACCAGTGATACACACGCTCGGCGCTCACTCTTGAGCTCATCAAAAAATGTTCTAACCACTCGGGCTCAAGCTCTGGTAAAAAACGTTCGCGCTCTATTGACACGCTGGAGTGCTGAGCGTAAACTGAGCGTGAATATAAAAGGAGACTTAATATAAAAAATTTTAAGCCTTTTTAAAATAAAATTATTTCCACTTATAAATAAAAATAAAGAATATTACCAAGTTTTAAAAGAATTTTATAAACAGTAAATTTAATTTTTTGTTTTTGCTAAAATAAATTCTTTTTTAAAATCAAATTTTTAATAGAAATAATCATAAATTTTCAAAATAAATTTTGTGAGCATACGCTCAGCAGCAGACGCTTGGCGCTCATGAGTTGTGCATCAATGTTCATCACGGATGAAATTAAGATTTCAAACATTTTAAAAATTGATGACATTTGATTACATGTTATAACGCACAACACACCATCGATAAACCTACTCAAAACTATATGTTCGATTTGTTAATCTATAACTGAGCTAAAGTTACAGGTAAACACATTTAATAAATGTTTCGTCATTTAGAGTTCGAACTCATTAAAAGAGTTTATAACGCGAAATCATGTCTGCATTCGATTTCGATTTCATCTCTGAGTGCAATAAATGTTATTTTCTAGCTTTTTCGCCGATAATATAAAAAAATCCCACCATAAATGTATATATAATTGGATAACTATATTGTGATCACAATAAAACTATTGAATGATTCAGCTAATAGTGAAGGACACAAAGTTTTTTATAATATATCAGATGCTCCTCTAATTCTCATGAAAACCTATTAAACATTATATTATCCCTCTTTTATATCATTTTCTGAATTATAATTATATTTTGATTAATAGTGCGCATAAGTTTGAGCATAAATATTAAATTATGTGCTATTATACCGGACTTATTATTTTTTCAAAAAATCTGGTATTAATAATAGTTGAGATATTATGATGAAAATTTAAATTATGTTAATTTATGATTTCAAATGTTATTAATATTTATTAATTTCTATTTCACAAAACACATTACACGTATGCCTTAATGTTTTATCTTATACTCGAACTTTAAAACTGTCATCATTGACAACATAATTACAGATATATTTCAGTCAACAAAAAAGAAGATTTTATCAAATTTATTGAATATAATAGCTAAATGTAGTATACTGTAAATAGCATCTTATGAAGAATTGAATAAATTCCCAAAAAATTGTTAAGGAAAACTTTTAAGACAAACTGTTTTATTGAAGCAGATTATATAAATAATTCATAAAAATATTGCAATACCATTTCATTTGGATTGCAAAAGTCTAAGTTTCAGGTTCTTTAACGAAACTATAAATAATTACAGGCTAAACTATAAATAAGGATAACTTTTACTTTCAATTTTGAAAATTTGTGTATTTTTTAGAGATGAAAACATTTCATTATTTAGCGTTAATTTTTCTTTTTATGATTGTAATATCAACAGTTGTGGTCAGAGGTAATTACATATATATTATAATTTTATTACTATAATACTAATAATTTTTTTTGCTAATATAAAAAAATTGAAGGTCAAGAAGAGGATGACGAAAAGGAAACTCTGCCAAAACGAGATGATGATCGATCTATAATTCCGTCTCGAAATAATGGCTCATTATTCACAGGTCTTATTGACAGAATTACTGGCAGAATCAACCGAAAAGTCAGTAGAATTCAGGAACGACTTCAAGATCATTACGCCAGACGTACGGAAAGATTGCAATATAAGGCAATCTCTTCGTTGGAGAGATTACGTTCGTATATCGATAGCCGAATACAACTGGAAATTGAAGCCGAAAGAGAGTCTTTGAAAAGAATATCAAACAACATTAATGAAATGATTAATTCGCTGCGAAATATGTGGACATCTGTGCCCAAAACGATCAATGATAGAGTGACGCCAAAGCCTAGAGTAAAGGTTGAAGACGATGGCGTTAACGATGATGACTAGTTTTTTGAAATAATATCCTTTTAATAATTGTTATTAAAAAATTTATTTTACGCAATGCTATATTAAATTGTATTTCGATATATTTTCTGAATATTTGCGAATAAATCTTACTTATACTTTGAATAATTTTAATTTCCAACTAAGCTTACATTTCTCCTTCACTTGAATTTTAAATTATTTAGTTCGGATAATAGCGATATACTTATTTTAAAAAATATTTATTCTTTTTTAAAAGAAATAAAGCATAAATTGTTTATGATTTTAAAAAAAGAAACAAAGAAATACAAAATATTTAGGATATTTTGTGAATACTTTGTGTGATGTATTTGAAGAGTAAAATGTTAATCAGTCAACAAAAACGTAATTTAAATTTCTTGAATTAGTCATCAAACTATATCAAAACACATTAATCGTGATAAATATATTTGTATATCTTTGAAATCACTGCGATTTGAATCGGAATTATGAAATTATAATTTTTAATGAGTTAAATAACTAAATAAGTTTCATTCAAATTATATCATTCTATTCAAAAGTAATCACTCCATTCTCCTCAACTGATTCGATTGAGCATTGCGATCCGTACGATCTGTAGCTCATGAATGAGTCGTTAAAACAGTTGTATAGAGTGCTTATCAATACTTCATATTATGAAGGTTTTGTTAACGCGAACTACAGCTCTCATTGCAGTAATAATTGCGACACAACTACTATTTCGTATATGTTAATAACAAGTCAAATGATAATGCTATGAATGATAGCAAAGCTATTGTCGAAGAGAGGATTAAAGTTCGGGGATTTCAAGCTCTGACGGATAAACAGACGGACAGACAGACGGACATTGCAAATCCAATAGCTCATTTAGTTAAAGTGAGCTAAAAAACTAATAAATAATAAACTATACAATAATAAACAGTATCATAATTAATAGTAACGATTTTTACGAGTTATTGCGTGATATGATTGCATTGAAAATAAAACTTAAATATAACGAATAAATGAAAAATCATCCTCTTTTATGTGCCCTTCTCTTCCATGTCCATCACTGGACGTTATAATATTTGGGATATGGCTTGTGATGATTTTTTTAGATGCGTAGCCATTGAGCATAGCTATACTATTTCGCATATGTCGAGTACCGTACGTGTCAAATTGCAATAAAAAGTTTCAGGGATCAAAAGGTCTGATGATTATCAATGTGTCAATCGTTCCAAGGATTTCCCACTGTTTTGCCTCATTTTCTGCCGGAAAGAAGCGCTCGATAATAGTTTTCGATGACAATGTGTATAGCAATTCGAATGCGTTTATATTACTCGCAAACACTAATTTTATAATATATTTTTCAATTGTAGTTATTTTAATAGTTTTTACAAAGTTTCGTGTTTTAAACAGATAATGTTGAACATTAAACTAGACTTTATATGAATATTTACAAACATATAGTATTTTGTCGATTAGATTAAACATTTTAGAAATCGTTTCGTATTCCACTAAAATTTTCATATTTATTTTATAGCTGTGTTCTATTTACATCTAAAAGTTTATTTACATACTAAAACGTTATATGCCATTATATAATTAAAACTTATTAATGAATAGTAAATTAATTAAATTAAATATTAGCTAAATTTTGTATATACGGCATATAATACTGAAAAAGTAAAGTTATTTTCGTTCTAAAACACAATACCTATAGTGAACTTTTTTTAGGTTAATGGAGTTTTGGCTACAGTTGATGAATATGTTAATTAATTAGTTAAATAATTTAAAGAAAATTCTGTTATTAATTTAAAAGCTGTTAACGGATGGATAGATATTTAAAGTCAATTTTTGTTAAAATTAAAAAAAATTTATAATCATATTCGATTATTTTTCTTTCAGTGATTAAGTTATAACTAGAGATGGCAAAAAGCTCAATTATACCGAGCTTGAGCTTGAGCTTCAGAAAAATATATTGAGCTTGAGCTTGAGCTTCGAGCTTATAAAATAAATTTTACCTTAACTTATTTTGTCAAAATATATAAAATAAATAAATATAATACAAATTTATGAATAAATTAAGTTTCAATCTATACAGAATATACGGAATAAAAATAGTTTTATAAAAATATATGAAAATAATTTAAAATAAGTTACTAAAAACGAAATTGTTTCTTTGAATTTTATGCTTAATAAGCTCAATAAGCTCGATACCCTGAGCTTCAAGCTTGAGTTTAATTTTTTAAGCTCAATTTACACTGAGCTTCACTCTGAGCTTTTTGCCATCTCTAGTTATAACTAGGGTCTTGAAAATAGTTAATTAACGATTTATTTTTTCAATTGAATTACTCGATTCGAACTCTAAGGACAATAATCTTAAACCGTAACAGATATTAAATTGTTTTATATTTTACTAACGATTCTAACGAAATTAAAGAATTCAACGATTTTAAATATTACTACACAATTTTTCAAAATAAAGATAACCTAAACGTGCAATTAATAAATCGTAATTTATTTATAATAAAAAATGTACATTACTTAAAATTATAACTATCAGATTTGGTTGATTTATATTTAATTTTCATAATAATTTTTTTGGTGATTGCAGGAAGGTTTTTAATGAATGTATTTAATGTTTTAATTAACCATAAACACAATTTTAGATTATTTTTGGATATAAAATTTCTAACCAATTTTTCGAACGATTTTGAGACTATTATTTAACGATTAATAAACTATTTGACTGCTTTTTTCTAACGATTTTCAAAACCCTAATTGTAACTTAGTTTATAAAAGTTAATACTCAAACCATAAGATGGCAGTATTAATCGTTGTGCTTTATTTAGTATGAATTTGGTCGATAGTGAAGTAAACACGTGTTTTTGTTTTTTATTTGTTTTCATTGTGTGCCAAATAAAGTAAATGAAAAAACATTCAATTTTATTTTGATAATATTTTGAAAGACAACGATTGAAACATGTGTTCAAACTTAAGATATAGTAGAGATAGTTTTGATAGATTTGGTGATGACTTATGCGAAGTTATATTACATTATTTATCAATCAGTGATTGTTTTCGTTTGCAATGCGTTAACAAACAATTCAATACAAAAATATTTAATAAACAAAATAAACTTGCATTATATAAAATTATAAAAGTGCCTTACATTATAAACTACAATAAAGATTTTCTATCGAAGAAAAATTCGTTCATTAATGAATTGGTAACGAAAGAGTCTAAATGTGCTATAAATAATGATTTATTAGATTATGTGTTGAAGAAATGCGTGAATATTAATGACATCACTATTCATAACGGATTGGAAATAACCGAAGAAACCATTCATATAATAATCAATACATATAAACATATAAAGCATTTACGCATTTACATAACGCGTCCGATTATTGACGACTCAATATTTAAAAGGTTCACAAATGAAAGTCTAATAAATTTGGAGTCACTAACAGTATTTGATAATTATAATTATGAGGAAAATACTAATCTCTTATCAACTTTAATACCGTTATGTCCGAAACTTAAAGTAATAAATTCAAATTTGGATATCGATAGAGATATTGATCGATGTTTGGAAGCGAAAACGGTTTTTGGTGCGAATATCGATACTATTAATAGCTATAATGTTTATAATTACGAACGGTTTTTAAGATTTGTTGATTACTTTAAGCATCGATTAAAAGCATTACACATTAAGATTATTTACCCAGACTTTGATTCATTGATGCGTTTGAAGGAATTTGAGAATATTGAATATCTTTGTTGTTATTTTAAGGCAACATTTGATCACAATAACTGTATTGAGTTATTAAAACAAATTGGTTTGAATTGTTTGCGTTTAAATGTATTAGAGATACAGTATTTGAATTCACCACTAAATGATGCGTTTTATAATGGGTTTCAATCGTTGAAAAAATTATTTATAAGAAATTGCAATGAATTCAAAAGTTTTGATATTTTGAAAAATTGCGTTCATTTAACTCATTTAAGATTACATGACTTTAATACTAATAGATATTATTTCAAAGATATTCATGCATATATACCACAATTACTATCTATTGATATATTTATTGATTCTATATATACAAACCATGAAGATTTCATTAATATAATGAAACATTTAGAAGAAATGCCATTTTTATGCGAATTGAAAATTGGTTATCGTCATATGTCGATAAATGATTATTATGGTATCATTCCTTTTATCGAAAAGTGTTTGAGTATTAGAAGAATTGTTATTTATCCGAAAAAAGCTAATATTTTTAAAACAAGAATAGAAGAGTATATCGAAAATAAAAATAGAAAAGTTATTGTGAATACTCTCGACTATAAATAATGACATTTTTATATATCAAATGTTTACTATTTCCTAATATCAATATATCATACGATACACTCTCTTACTATTTAATTAAAAATTTTTAGCATTATTAATATTTAGAAATAATTTTTTCAGTTAAGGGTATTTTTCGCAAATTATTAACGTTCGATAATTTAAAAATACTGGGTTAAATTTTTCTGCGTATTTAATATTCTTATACTTAACATTTTTATTTTTGCAAAACATAAGGTGTTATTTCTTAATAAAATATGAAAATTATATGATTAAAGGTTGAAACTATTCTTTAAAATTCTTAAAGTTTATATACATATTATCGCGTAATACTCTCTCACATGAGTAAGGCATTAAATTTTAATTCACACGCTAAACTTAAAGGTGTTTTGTCATTGAAAGTCCAAAAACATTAAATAAATTTCTATCGAGGATTCATGTTTGAAGTCGATTTTGTTTTCATGTCTGTGTACAATAAATATACAAGTCTAGTTTTTCAGAGATAGTATAAAATAATTCCACAGTAAATTAAAGGTGGAAAAGTTTGAAAATGACAGTCACGTCCTGTACTTCTAATTGAAAAGTTTAGTCCAGTCCAGACCGGTCCTGTTTAAAATAATTTTTAGTCCCGTCCTGTACTGTCCCATCCTTTCCCCATGGATATATTTTAGTGATTCAACTTTAGTGAAGGACACAAGTTATACTCAATCTTTAAAACGCGTCATCATCAGAGCCTAACATAATATTAAACGTAAAAATCGAAAAATATTTATTTAAATATGTACGATATAATATGCGAATTGAATCTTAATTACGCTACATTTTTTAGTGTTGTGTCTTAAGCTAATTTTTTTAATTGCACCAAAAACTAAAAATTTTTTGCGTGAAATTATTATTCGAAAATTTTACTGTATCAAACAAGAAATAAGATCCCCTCTCAAAACTCATTGATTTTAAGCTACATTTTTTCAAGTTTAGATAAAAAATCAGGTATCGTGAAAACTCATCAGATTTAAACGATAATTTTTCTTTAAAATGGAAAATATTTAGGTACATAAAAATATGTACAATCCAGTAAAATATGTATGAATATGTAATTAAAATTTCATCAATTTCAATATTTTATAACTCTATTATTGCTAATTTACGAAATTTAGGTGTTTTCAGCACAATAGAGATAATATGTATTTGCATAAAATGTTAGGCTCTGGTCATCATTGACGACATAATTACGTATATATTTCTATCAGCAAAAGAAGATTTTATCAAATTTATTGAATATAATGGCTAATTGTAGTATAATAGCATCTTATGAAGAGTTTAATAAATTCCCAAAAAATGTTAAAGAAATGTTAAGGACAAACTGTTTTTAAGCATATTCTATATTCATAAGTATATATTAAATTTACAATACAATTTCATTTCAATTGCAAAAGATTAGGTTCAGGATATTTAACGAAAATATAAATAACTACAGGATTTAAAATAAGTATAAAAACTAGATATAAGGCCAATTTTTACTTTCAAAAAAATTTACTTTCAATTTTAAAAATTTGTACTTTTCTTTTAGACATGAAATTATTTCTTTCTTTAGCTTAAAATTTTTCTTTTATGTTCTGAGCAGTTATGGTCAGAGGTATATATTTATAAAGTAATATTAATATAATAAATTAATACTAATAATTTTTATTTGCTATTATAAAAAATTGTAGCTCAAGAAGACGAAGAGGAAAAGGAAACGCCAACAAAAAGAGCTGATGGATCTATAATTCGGTCTCGAAATAATGGCTCAGGTCTTATTGACAGAATTACCGGTAATATCAACCGCAAACTCACTCGAATTGAGGAACTAAACCGAAAAGTGAGCCAAATTCAGGAACGACTTCAGGATCAACACGACAGACATACGGAAAGATTGGAAAAGATCACGAAATTACGTTCGTTTATCGATAGGCGAAGACAGCCAGACGTGTAAACTGAAAGAAAAAGACACTTTGAAAACACTATCAAACACTATTAATCATTATTCGAACTTTAAATAATTGTTATTAATAAATATTTTTAAATTTATGCTAAATTAAATTGTATATCGATATTTTTATGAATCTCCGCGAATAAAACTTAAGCCTTGAAAATTTTAAATGTCAACTGAACCCAAAATAAGCTTACAGTACATGTTTAACAGAATTCCTCCTTCACTTGAATTTTATTTCTATTCAGTGCGGATAATAACGGTTTACTTATGTTAAAAAAAACATTTAAGTGTATTTAAGTACAGTATATAAATCGTTTATTATTACTTTAAAAAAAAGAAGCAAAGAAAAAATAAAATAATTATGTTTTAGTGTTATACAGGTTTATTTGCATGAGGTTTTAAGCCTAAAATGTTGATCGTCAACAAAATATTTCACTAATTTTCATTTACTAAACACATTTAATTTCAATTTACAAAATTTTTAGTAAATTCTTGAATCTTTTAATATTTACTAGTAATTCCCATTCGCTTACGCTCAGATTTAAGAATTAGAAAACATAAAAAATGATAACTTTTTATTATAGAAGGGTGTGACAGACAGACAGACAGAGGAGAGAGAGAGAGAGAGAGAGAGAGAGAGAGAGAGAGAGAGATTTATTTTTAATATCACGCCGTATGTATTAATATGTTAACATTAATCTATTAACTTAAATTAAGTAAATTTAGTTTGTTTGCATATCTCTAGGTTGATTGTAACTTAATTAAATTAATATATATATACTACATTAATAATATTTTTATCACACATTGATATATTTCAACAAAAATCAATTATATTTAACTTCGTTTAATTTTATTTTATAATTTTGTTAATTATTTATTTGAAGAAAGTGACATCAGCTCGGAAAAAACAAATGATAATATTTTTTTTATTATGTGTTTTTTCCTACCCAGCACCGGGACGTGGACCCTGTCACTGTGGTGCCATGCCTAACCTCTCAAAAATGGGGGGAGAGAGAGAGGCGAAAAGGGCCTCCCCCCATTTTTTCCTCTTGTTAATTGTTAAGAAGGAGGCTCACCTCCGAACGACATTACACCAATCCTGGGCATGTAATGCCGAAGGATAAATAAGCGCACGTCTACTTCAACTTTAAACCAGCATCGCTATCGACAATTAAACAGTGACTGAAATCTTGACCTAATTAAGAATAACAAATTTAAACAAAAGTTAAATATAAAATTTAATATTTACCATGTTCGAAATGCAACACAATTTTTAGGAAATCTACGATCACTAATAAGCGGACATCTTACTAATTTCAAAGATAAACTAACATTATTTTAATTTAAAATAAGATATTTCAGTTTTACCTTTATTTCCATCTTAGATATTCAATTTATAGGAAAGATATTGAAATCCAAAATTGAGAAGCAAGTTCCGTTGAGACATGTCAAATGAACATAAAAATAATAACGTTCAGAACAGAATACTTTCCACAACAGAATAATATTCACATATTAATAACGTTCATAAACTTACACAAAAATATTTATTAAATTTTAACATTGCTTTAATAACAATTACAAAATATTAATTGTCAACTGTTTAGAATTATGCCATAAACTCAAAACTCAATAAAATCAAATGATTTTAGTTGAATCTCTTTTTATTGTGAATAATTGTACCCTTTCTCAATAATAAAATTTAAAATAATTCATTTTAGTTGTCCTTTCATGCGCGCTTTAAAAACAATAAATAATATATATTAATTGAAACTAAAATTTAAAATATTGTGACAAACCGGTATGGACCCGTGCAATACAATTCATTTTATACAATAAGTTTTATTGTTTATTATACTTTTTATTAGTAATCGATTAATAGTTACAAGTTTAATATAAGTTAATATAATTACATGATTTAATATAAACTATAAAATGAATAAGATTTTTTAGTTATATTTTTTATATGTAAATTAGTACAACAGTTATATATAAATCATAAAACTATTCAAAGTACAGGCATAAAAATAATTATTAGTTATAATATAATTAACATAAATTAATATAAAACAAGAAAGAGTATGAACATACATAATGAGCTCACTTTGCATTATATTTAAAAGATTATTCAAAATTTTGTTCATTAAATAATTTTTGACATTTAAATTATAGTTTCTATTGTAGATTTAATTTTTATTTTTAAGCATTTTGTACTTTTACTATTCATTGTTTCATTGAAAAAAAATTTAAAGCCTTAAAATTTTGATTCAGTTGTGTTTTATCAGTCGTGGAGTTGTTCATTGTATGCTATGGTTGTACATTTTCAAAGTTTTGACTGTTCTTTAAATTGTGTTTAAACTTTTCATATATCAGTGCATACTTTTCTTTGCCTTCTTCATAAGGCTCGAGAATCATTGTGTACGGTACTGGTAATTGAGGAAATTCGAAACAGCAAACGATTTCGTGTCCTTTAAACTTTTTACAGGAAATTGAATGCCTATGCGTTTGAAGTGGTATTAATGCCTCTAATTCTGTATCCAAATTAGTGCTGTCAACAGTAATGTATTTATCAATAAAATCTAAACATTGTTGATTGGAGTTGTCTTTAATATATTTTGGAGTGTCTTTCATCCACAAAAGGCAATGAACATGTGGTGAACCCCTATGCTGGAACTCTACGCGTACGTATGAATCAGTAATTGGATTATCAGCGAATGGTCCTTTTGAATGCTCGAGAACTCTAAATAGTTCTCTTATGCGTTTATCGAAATAGCGCGCGCAAGTAACTGGATCTGAACCAATTAATTCGCATTTTTGTTCGTAATTCATTTCTTTTGCTAGATTCTCCGTAATATCTTTTCCATGTAGTGTTTTCACTAAAATTACAATTAATTCAGTCCATTTGGTTTCAGCGGCTGAAAAGGTAACGAAAAATGTTGGTATACCGAGTTGACGAATCATTGCTAAGACTTCACGTTTTCGCTCTTCCCAGTATACAGGCGATGATCGATCCACTTTTAAAAATTTATATCCGTCGTCCACTTTACATAAATTATCGACAAAATCTGCGTTTAACAGTTGACCTGCAGTTATACTTGAATTTCGACGTGTTTTTCTTAAATGTAAATTAATTTGTTCGGTTAACATTTTAATTTGACGCTTTTTATACATGAAAAAGATCTTATCAGGTTTACAGCTCCTACGATCACTGTGACGTAATTCCCACTTACATATATCAACGTATGATGCATTCGAATATTGCCGCTCGTGTCCGCAATATATTGTTGGGAATGATAATTCTTCCACACGTGTGTCGCGAAACAACGAAAGTGGATGATTGCCTTCTCCTGGTGCAAAGGCAATGGCAGTACTGTTATCGTGCCAAAGAGTTGAATTGTTCATAACATTGTCGGTTTCGTCCACTTCGTCCCAATAAGTTCCCGTAACTTCATTTTCACTGTTGTCGGTATCTCTGTCCTCATCATTAACGATAAAATCTTCAACATTTTCACTATGACTAGTAATCCAATTTTCGGTTATTTGAATATTTTCTTCGATATAAAGTGGGGTCGTTGTTAAATACTTAGCCGCGTTATATATAATTGATGGACGAACTGATTCAAATTTATAATGTGATTTATATGACATTTTTCGCTTCAGTTTAATTTGTACAGTATGTGTGTTATTGAAAGCGCGTGGAAGCACACATACAGACGTATCGACAGATACTGGAACGTTAACTACATTTCCTTGCAATCCGTATTGCTTGTCAATACCCAATGGTCTAATTTGCATAAACGGTAATCGTGGCGACACCATTCGCTCTTCAAGTGTTGTCAGATTTTTTAATTCCTCAGGAATATTGTTGAATACAAATCCGT
>JAQGAW010003270.1:0-12955 GCA_034698025.1 Phthiracarus crinitus | reverse complement strand
CAATCACTAATCGATAGATAACTTAAAATCACTTCACATAAGTCATCACCAAATCTATCAAAACTATATCTATTATATTGCATTATTGAACACAATTTAATTATAATAAATGTTAATTAAACCAAATATTAAATATAATATTATAATATACTAATAACTTTACTATTGTATTACATCACAATAACAACAAACACACGCATTGACAACAAATATGGATATATCTAATACAATATGTGTTTCTTTAATACTACCATCTTATGTGTTAACTATTAACTAAAACCTTATCAAATACTATTTCTAAAGCAAACGATTTCTCTGTAAGCTGTAAGCAAGTAATACGCATACGTAAAACACATTGTGTAAACATAATAAACAATACAGTACATCAAAATAAATGATCAGAGAAGGGTATAATTAATATAAAATAAACAATAATAAGATATATAAATTCAAAAAATGCCGAAATGTTAAATTAAGCGCTGTAAGAGCTTTTTAATAATAGTTTAAATATGAAAACAATATTAATTCAATAAAAATCAATGTTATTAGTAAGGCATTTAAAATCATTAATTAACAAATGTAATAAATACTTAAACTCTAAATATAAGCATCAAAAGCAACTATTTATTCAATATGCTTAAAATACATATACTGTACCGGTAAGTATACTTAAAGTAAATAAAAACTGTTAAATAATTTGATTTCTGTTGATTAAATTATTAGTTAAAGAAATGATTTTAATGCCAACAATTCTTACCTGACTTTAGAGATAAATACTTTATAATTTATTTTTTTTGACGAAATTTCGATTAATGTAATAAAGGATAAGCATATAAGTGAAGCCATCTGTAAAGTTAAATGAATTAAAGTATGAATTACAAAACTATTCATGGAAATAATAGAAGTTCAAAATAATTATTGAAATCTTGTGATTTATTTAATTGATTTAAAAACAAACTAGTCTTATAAATTAAATATAAATACTTAAAATAATATTTCATGCAAAAACAATTTAGACATTAAATGAATCTGATTTACAGTATAAGCTGTTTTAAATTCAACACGAGTAGTTATAATATGTTGCTATCATAGCACTTAACAACTGACCACTAAATCTAAAATTTAAATTTTGGAAAAGATAAAACTTTAAAAAAAGTTTATATTGAAATAAAAATAAATATCTAATTATTATATTAGAAATTTCTAGAACTATTAATAAATAAATTTTTGCTGATAATATTTGTTATTTATAGAATGTTATTGAATTAACTCCAAAATTTTCATATTTAATAATAAATTTAGAAATATCTAGAAATTAGAAATTTCTAGAATGAATTTTTGGCAAAATATTATTTTAAAAATAGTTAATTTATTTAAAAATTTTGTATATAAGCTGATGTTTAAACATCTAATGTTTCATAAAGTTTTTAACTAAATAGTTAATGCTTAAAATTTTTTAAAGTTTAAAACATAACTTCGAAATTAATTTTAGTTTATTTGAAAAATATTGTTTTAATTCAAATAAATAAGCTAATACTTTAAAAATTATTTTTATTATATCAAAAGTACTGTCAAATATCCAATATATTTTTTGGCAAAGGTATGATAAATAATCAAATATAAATAATAAATATTAATTTCTAATAATATTTTAATGATTATAGTATCTGTGTATTCGAAAAATCTAATTACATTTGAAATCAAAGACTAATAAAATAAGGTATGTTTAGTTTATTTATTTATTCAAATAGTCTTATTGATTATTTGAATTTATTTCAACAAAACAGTCCTTTGAACACATTTTTTAAAAAATAAATATAAAAAAGTTAAAATATTGAAAATTTGAGAATTTTTAATTGTTTTTATATACATTTTTATAAGATTTTATGTATTAAATTACTAGTTTTTTCTTTGAATTTTTAAAAAATGGAATATTAGATATAAATAGATTTAAAAAGATTATTTCTTGTTTGTTTATTAAAAATTTATTAATTACTAATTTAATGCCAAAATATAAGTTCGAAAAATAAAATTAAATGCAAAAAAATTAGTTTACGACACAATATTAATAAATTTAGTTATTTTTATAGAATTCGTTTATGAGTATATATATATTTTATTAAATTATTTATGTTTTTTACATTTATACATTTGTGCTTATTATTTGTATAAAATGTTAGAATTTTTTTATATCTTTTAATAAATACAAATTGTTTGAATTCTCAAATCAAACCATAATTAAAAATTTGAATAAACCAAACCAAATAGTATTTTCTATAATGTAGCTCAATCTGAATTAAACCAATTCATTATAAAAAAATATTATTAGTATTTACTTTATAATAAATTAGTTTTAGAATTTTTTTTTGTAAAACCCATTACATATGATTATTATTTAACTTTATATGACTTAAAATTATTTCTTAATCATAACTCAAATGTGCAATTGAGATTTATCAAAAAAATATATTGATATATTTTATTTAAATAATAGTCAATTGTTTAATGGTTTTATAATGGTTTTTTCTTTTAAAAATTTAAACCAAGCTACAAACCTAAGGTTTTATTTATTTTAACCAAACTATTTACACATTTATTTTTAATATAAATTTTAAATACAATTCTTGATAATGATAGTCAAATTTAAAAATGCTTATTTTATTTAATAAAACGATAGTAATTTAGAGTTAATAATTCAAATTTAGATTTTTTACATACTTTAATTCTATTTATTTATTTATATTAGAATCATGTTCTTGTTTGTTTTTGTAAAATTTAAATAACTAATAATAAAATATTATTTTCAGAAAATGCATAAGCTCTAAGAAGTGCCCTTGTTTGAGGAGCTAACTTAGAGCTAAAACAACGCAATTAACAACACAAACAAATTTACTATTTAGATCCTAACTATGAGAAAACATTTTCCATTTAAGATAATTGAATGTAAAATTTTATAAAGATAGAAATAAATATATTAACTGATTTATAGCTTATTTTTCAAAATTATTATTTTCCCTTTTAGTACAATCCTTATTAAAATTATTTAAAAATGATCTAAAAATTAAAATATAAGGTTTATTTATTTACTAAAATCTTTAATAAAATAATTATGAAAACATTAATTGTATGTACAAAAATAGACAATATTTTTGTATGTATAATTTTTTTACAAATTAAATAGTATAGAAATAGTTAAATTCAATTTAAGCATACTTTTATATTTTTATTTATACTTTATAGGTATGTCGGATATTAATGTAGTGTTCAAAAAATATGAAAAAACATGCGCGAACCAGAAAAGTTAGAAAGTTTAACAAATCAGTTTTAGCTCTGCAGTTAGGTAAAGATAAAAAAGGGATAAAACGAAAACTTAAAGATTTAGAGAAATCGTATGAATTAATGTTTAAAAAATGGATTGAACTAAGTAAAAAAAATGCTGAATGGTGTGTTCGAATGAAAGAACAATACGATAAAGAAAGCAAAACAAGTGAAGATTCTTTGGAAAAAAGATTAAAAAATATGTACAAACATGACGCGGATAAATTGCTAAAAAAAATAAATAAAAAGAAACTTTTAATATATAATTATAAAAATTATATAAAAACTTTGTAAATTAAAAAACTTTAAATTAAATTTAATAAATAATGTTTACTTTAATACATTAGATGTATCCTTATAAAGCTGTTAATAACAATGAAAAGCAAAGTGATAATGATAAGAAAAATGAAACTGGAACTGAGAAAAACCCTAAACCTTGCGTTTATTAAAAAGCTTTCATAATGATAGCTCAATTTATGTCTGCTGTGATTTCTTCAGTTTTGAATTCTCAAGGAATGTTTGATGAAGGTATTTTTAAAATTAAATAAAAGTTCAATTGTAAAAAGAATTTTTTTATTATCTCATTTACTCTTAGATGATAATGAAACTTTCTGTTCTTATGGTAAACACGTGTTTAGACGTAAAGGGAATGGAAAGGTTCAAGTGGTGGGAATGATTAAGCATGATCCTGTAAGCAATAACCAATTTTTTACTTGCCTTTGTGGCGAAACTTTGGCTTTACCATCTGGAAGTGTAACCGAATCCAACTCTCCTGGATTAATGAAAACTCACATGAATGACTTGCATAAAGGAACTTCGGAAAATGCTAAAACTTCTGACAATAATAAATCTATAAATGAATTTTCAAATTCTGATGAAAACAAAAAAGTTATATCTGTTGGCTCTAATACTAATCCTATTCCTTTATTTTCGACTTCAACTTCTTCTTTATTAATCAATATTAATCCATTTAAAACATTCTTTCCAATCAGTCCTCAATCTCAATCTATTACATTCCAACTATCTGTTCCCAAACTTCCATTAGTTCCAATACTCCCTAAACCTAGTACTTAAGCTGATACTCTTGAAAGTAAAAAGTTAATAATAGATGATAATGAAGTCTGAAAATAAAGTGATAGAAACTAAGAAACGTAAACGAAATGGTAATTTCAAGAATATTTTTAAATAATTTTTAAATAATAGTATTAATATGTTTATAGAAACTAGTGATAAAAAATCAAAAACAAAAAGTCAAAAACGATCTAATGCTAATAAATCTCCTAAAGTAATTAAATACATTCCAGCTCCAAATCAAGATTCCGATTCAGGTAATAATAAAATTAAAGAAAAATTTAATAATCATATACACCTTTTTGTTATTTTAGAAATAGAAGTTGTTTATGGCAATGGAAAGGATAAAAAATAATTACTGAATGACAAAAATTATGAGGACAAAGCAGATTTTTTTAATATTTTAATTAATTAATAATTCAATTATTATATAAAATTTAATTTTTGTTGATGTTTTATTTTAATACATTACTTTATTATTAAAAATTACAAAATATTGTATTTTATGAAACAAATTATTATTTAGTATTTTATTATAAAAACATTAATCTTTAAACATTATATAAATTTATTATTTTTATACTTTTTGAATTAAATCTTTTTTATTTTGATTTAATATTTTATGATTTTAACATTATGTTATTTTAATTTTTTTAACAAATATAAAAATGTACAATATTTAAGTTTTATTGATAATAAACATTTTTATTATTTTTTGATAGTTTTGTTTTTATTTATTAAATTTTTTTCTTTAATTATATTTAATAAATTTTTTATGAATCTTATCATCAAATCCACAAACTTTACAACTTAAAATAATGTTGTCAAAATTCTCTTCATCACAACAAGGGTATGGATAAAAATTAGGAAAATCATTTTCGCATAAATAACTGTGCCAATTAAGTGCTATATCTATCTTATTCAATAGAATTTTTTTGGATATGCCCATTTTAATTTTATTTCCACATTTACAGATAATGAATCCATCATATTTTATGATCGAATGTTGTTTACAAAAAACGCATATAATTTTACGATGAATTAATAGCATATATTGAATATAAGCTGATACCCGTTCTTCATCTTTAGTTACTTCCTCTATAAAATAGATATATTAATAATTAGATATAAATAAATATACTATATACCACTCCAAAAGTTCAAACATGGTTTTTCATTCTCGATTTCATGTTTAAAGTCTTCAACTAAATTTTGATCTAAAGCTTCAAGCGGTTGGTTGTTTTGAATTGCTTTCCAAACGTTTAATAAAATATCTTCACTTAATTTTTTTTGAAAAACTTTTTCAATCTCAATTCGACAGAGAGCCTGAAAATATTTTATATAATCATAATTACTTCCTTTATATAAAGCCATTAAAAATTTCATTTAATTTGATTTTAAAGTTAAAAACTAACTCTCTTTATACTTCAAATTTCAATGTTATGTAGTTGTAAAGTTAATTAAAATATTTTTTTGTATGTAAATGTTGTACCTATCCGTACCAATCACTTCAAGGAACATAACATTAAAAATAAATTTACATATAATTAAAATTTAAAAAAAACTTATTGAATGTAAATGTAGTACCTATCCGTACCAACCAAGTCAATGATCATAACTTTTAAAATAAATTTACATATAATTAAAATTTAAAAATAACTTAATGAATGTACGTGTAGTACCATTCAGTCCTAAGTACTCCGTGGAAAATTTTTAGTTTTTTTTATTTTGTAATAAGAAATATGTTACATTAAAAAATTATTTTCTTACTTCTATATTAATTTCAAGGACGTGAAATTTATATATAAGGATGTAGAACTTAATTTTAAATTTATTATACTAGAAGTAAAGTTAAGGAAAATAAATATTTATTAAATATTATATTAGAAATATAAGTTAATTATGCCTAAAAAAACTGCAAATAAAGTAGAACAATATTTGGATCTTGAAGCTAAGTGCAATGATATGACTGATACTTCTGATGATAGTGAAGAGGATAATACTTCTGTGGAAAATAAAAAGAAAAGTTCTTCAATGAAAATGAAAAAAATGAAAAAAAATCAAACACAAGGTAATATTTTAATAATTTAATTTGAATAGTTATTATATTATTTTTATTATTTTCTAAATTTTGATTTGATTTTAAAATTCCCAAATGAAAATGATGAAATAACAAATAAAGTTATGATTGGTTCAAAAGATGGAGCAGGTATATCTAATAACAAACTTGTCTTATTTAAAGCGTTCAAGAAGGATGATCAATATCAAGTAAGTAAGTTTAAGTATGAGATTGGAAAAGAGTTGATACCTAACTTGCTCGAGGCAGTGGAATATGTTGAAGAAATTTTAGAAGACAAAACAAAAAAACGAAAGAAAAAATCTAAAAAATAAATTTATTTTGCTATAACCTTATAAGTATTAATATATATATTTAAGAATAAGTAAAATTAAAAATAATTTTATATATAGATAATTGATTTACTTACAATTTTATTATATTTTTTATTGATGTCGAAAATATTAAAATATAAACGTCTAACTTCTAACTATAAATTATTTAAAAACTCGGAGTCCGACGCTGGTTATGATATATGTTCCGCCTATGATTATATTATTCCAAAACATGGAAAAGAATTAGTTAAAACTGATATTGCAATTGAATTACCAAATGGAACTTACGGTCGTATAGCTTCACGTTCAGGACTAGTTTGGAATTACTTTATAACAGTTTTAGGAGGTGTCATTGATGAAGGGTATCGTGGCAATGTATGTGTTATATTATATAATTTTGGAAATGAAGATTATTATGTCACCAGAGGTGATAGGATCGCCCAATTAATATGTGAAAAAATCGCAAAAACAACTTTAATTGAAACAAACGAATTGACAATTACAAATAGAAATAAAAATGGATTTGGTTTATCTGGTATTAATAATAAAATAAATTAATAATCAAATAAAAAATCGTTTTCAAAAAATTAAAAAAAATTATATTATATGTTATATAAAGAATATAAAAATAAAATAAAATGTTAATATACTTAAATTATTATTTAATAAAATATTTAAGAAAATTTCAAAAACATTTATTTACATATACATTTACATTTACACCTACGTGTGAAATTACATTTACATTTACTAAAATTGAGTATAAAAATTTAGTTATGTTTATAAATTCACTTAAAGTTTGATTTGATTCACGTGTTCTTCAAACGTTTTATTACTTTTCAATTTAGTGAACTTTATTAAAACGCATTACACTTCATCATATAAATCTTTAAAGTAAGTAATAATTTTAAAATTTTATTATTTAAAATAGTATTATAAATATATTAAAAACAATAAGTAGATAAAAATAAGTTAAAAAATAATTCATTATTTTTTTTAATATCTTTACTAATGGAGTTTAAATTAGTTAAACTTTCATATTTATTTAATCTATTCATATTATTAATTCTATTTGTGATATTAAGGTATTTTTTATAAATAGATGTTAAATTATTAGTTGCTTCTTCAACGAAATCTCTGTTCACTTTAAAATATGATGAGTTATTTTTAGTTTTCAGTTTAATTATTGAACAAGAAATATTTTCTTGAGAAGTGAATAAATTATCTTCACAATTCATATTTAAATCTGATGTGTCGTATTTTTTTGAAGATAAAATAGACAATTTACTGTTGTCTCCTTCAGATGAGTTAAGAAATATAGATAAGTCATTAAAAATTTTCAAATTAGGATTTATATTTGATAAAAAATAAAAAATACAAATAAATAAAAATATTAAAACTATTTTAAAAACAAAATTACTTGAGGTTGTTTGCATTTTGAGTGTTAATGCTTAAATGAGAAACATAAAAGAAGATACACTTTATAAAATATCTTTATATTTACTTGTAGTGATAAATTATTAACATGTGTTTAGACGATGGTTGGGACTATAAATTATTTGAACATAGAATTAAATCATTCAATCATTGGGAATATGAAAATACTATTGAATCAAAAAAATTAGCTAAGAATGGATTTTATTATTATGGACCATTAGATAGAGTTCAGTGTGCTTTCTGTAAAATTATATTAGAAAAATGGGAAAAATCTGATATAGTTGAAGATGAACATAAAAAAGCAAATCCATATTGTCCAATGATTTCAGAATGTAATCAACATAAAATTGATAAAGTACAAGATCTTAAGTGTAAAATTTGTAGAAAAAATTTAGTTGATCTATTAATTTTACCGTGCTATCATTTAAATTTGTGTTACGATTGTAAAAATATTGAATATTGTCCATTCTGTGGCAAAAATATAACGAAAATGTATAAATTAAAAATTGATCAAATTTATAGAGTTATAAAAAATAAAACTTAATTTTGATAATATAATTAAGATTTATATATGAATATATTATATATTACAAAATATTTTCAAATTTTTATTAAATGAAGTAAATATAATAATTAAAAGTAAAGTTTATCATTCATTTATAGTCTAAATGATGAAAAGAATACTTGAATGTCAGTATGGATTTAAATCAGTATCAAAACATTTATATTTACGTCATAAAAAAATTAATCATTTATCACCCAAAAAAAGATCAGTAAAATATTTGGAATGTCCTTTGTGTAATAACAATTTTAATTTGTATGTAAAGTTTAAAAAACATTTGAAAAAGTGCTCCATCGAAAGTAAAATTAAACGATGTACAATTTGTCAAAAAAATTTTAAAACACTAAGTAGTATTAAAAGACATATGCTTAGTTGTGCAAATCAAATTGGTTATGGTAGAAATATACGATTACCAAATCTTCCTAAGGATTCAGATATAAAATTATCTAGGAGAGCATTTAAATCGTATTTACAACAGTATGAATTAATTCCTGAAGACATATTTTATGATTCTGAACAATTTTTTAGTTATTATAGTGATCAAATAATAAATTTAGTTAATTCACTAACAGGATTACTTGTTGGAATTAAAATACAGTTTTGTTTGCAAGTCACATTTTCAAAAGAATTATCAGAACTAAAGACATACCAAATTGCATATTTTTGTACAGAAAATTTAATAATTACTTCTACCTTTAATCTTAATATATTATACAATACTGTTATTGAACTCGAAAATAAAATTCAAGACTTTCAGGAAAGAGGGTCTAATTGGAAACTAGAAAAAATTGATAAATTAGATATTAAAGTTGGGGAATTTAATTCCTTATAAGGTGGTTGTTATACTAAACTTCCTGAAAGATTATTTCATAAAAGAGCTATTATAAACATAAAGGCAAAAGATAAGAAGTGTTTTCTATATTGCATTTTGGTACATTTATTTCCACTTAAGGAAGCATGGCAAAAATAAAGAATTCAATATTATTTAAAACATGAACATAAATTGAATACTTCAAGGTTAAAATATCCAGTATCAATTAAAACAATACCCATGTTTGAAAAAGATAATAAAAAGTTTGACTTAAGAATTAATGTATATGGATGGAGTATAATATTGGATAAATCTGGTCATGTAGTTCCTATTCAAATTTCCAAATCAAGTGGAAAAAATGTTGTAAACCTATTATTACTTAATGAACATTTTTATTATATAAAAAATTTCAATAGATTATTAGGATCATCAAATACTGCTAATCATAAGTTTTGTGACACATGCATGTCAAGTTTTAGAACTCAAATTAGTTTAGATAATCATAAAAAATTATGTTACACATTTAAACCAACATTAAGTGTACTTCCAAGTAAAAACAAAAATTTAGTTTATTTTTCAAATTTGCAACAATTGGTTGAACATCCTTTTATAATTTATTGTGATTTTGAAACAATATTAGTAAAAACAAATGATCAAAAAACTAATAAAACATTATATTATCAAAAGCATATACCATGTGGATATTGTATTATCATTGTAAATCATAACAATAAAGTTATTTATCATAACGTTTATAGAGGACGGGACGCAGCAAAAATTTTTTTGATAGATTTAAAAACTCAAAGTGAAATATTAATTAAAGAACAATTAGATGTTAAACCGATGTTACCTTTAACAAAGCAAGAAGAAATCGATTTTCAAAATGCAAAAAAATGTCACATTTGTAAAGATCCATTTGATAAAAAAGAAATTAATGGTTTTATTGAATTAAAGGTAAAAGATCATTGTCACCTCAGCCAGAGGTATAGAGGACCTGCACATAATTCATGTAATATTAATTTTTCAATGCCGAAAAGAATACCAGTTATATTTCATAATTTAAAAGGTTACGACTCTCATATTATAATTGATGCTATAAGTTCGGAAACATTCTCATCGTGTAAAATTATTCCTCAAACATTTGAAAAATATATCGCAATTATATTACAAAATTTAAAAATATTAGATTCATTTCAATTCATGCCTGAGTCATTAGAAAAATTAACTGAAAATTTGAAAAATGGTAATCATGACTTTCCAATAACTAATGAAATCTTTAAAAATAAAAATCTTTCAAACTCTAAGTTTAAATTATTAATAAAGAAACAAATTTACCCATATGACTATATTGATAGTTTTTCAAGATTTGAAGAAAATAAATTACCAGAAAAGAAGTCATTCTATAATTTACTTAAGTTTGATGAAATTTCAAATGATGATTATTTTCATGCGAATAAAATATGGAGAAAATTTAACATTAAAAATCTTGGACAATATCATGATTTGTATGTATTATTAGACACATCGTTATTAGCAGATGTGTTTCAAATGTTTAGAAAAACAATCTTATTACGTTATGGTTTAGATCCATGTCATTTTTATAGTGCACCGGGATTAGCTTGGGCTGCAGCACTAAAATATACAAATATAAAACTAGAATTAATTACAGACATTGATCAATATCAATTCATAGAAAGCGGTCACCGCGGAGGTATTTCACAAGTTTCAAAAAGATTGTGTAGAGCAAATAACAAATATATGAATACATATGATAACACCAAAGAATCAAAATACATAACGTATGTCGATAGTAATAATGTGTACGGATTAGCAATGGATCAGTATTTACCATATGCTGAGTTTGAGTGGCTAAAAGATGAAGAAATTAATGAAATAGATTGGTTAACAGTTCCTGATGATAATGAGATTGGATATTTTTTAGAGGTTGATTTAGAATATCCAGAACATTTACATGATTTGCATAAAGATTATCCGCTTGCACCAGAGCACAGAAAAATATATGATGAAGAATTAAGTGATTATCAAAAAATAACTCTAGAATTAATGAAAAATCATAATTACAAAAGAGTTGCATCAAAAAAGTTATTACTAACATTACACGATAAAAACAATTATGTCCTTCATTATAGAAATTTAAAACTTTACCTTAGGTTAGGACTAAAAGTTAAAAAAATAAGACGAGTTCTATCTTTCAAACAATCAAATTGGTTAAGTCCATATATTCAATATAATACTGAATTAAGAAAAAAAGCTTTAACTGACTTTGAAAAGAATCTTATAAAATTGTTAAATAATGCAGTTTTTGGGAAAAGTATAGAAAACAAAAGAAATCGTGTTAATGTTAAAATTGTAGTTAATGAAAACAAAGCAAAAAATCTTTTAAGAAAACCTAATTTTGAACAATTTTATATATTAAATAATAATAAAGCTTTAATTAGAATGAAAAAACAATTTGTAGTTTTGGATAAACCAATATATATAGGATTTACAGTGCTTGAACTTAGTAAATACCATATGTATCGTATGCATTATGATTGTTTCAAAAAACATTACAAAGATAATATCGAATTAGCATATACTGATACTGATAGTTTCATATATGAGATTAAGACAAATGACCTATATAGAGACTTTAAAAAATATTTCATTAATGTTATGGATCTTTCAGATTATCCAAAAGATCATATTTTACAAAACGATTCTAATAAAAAGGTGTTGGGCGCTATGAAAGATGAAATGAACTCAAAAATTATAACTGAGTTCATTGGATTGAAAAGTAAATTATATTCATTAAAATATGGAGATGAAGAATATAAATCAACAGGAAAAGGTTTACAAAAATGTGTTTTAAAAAAGTTTGTGAATCATAGTCATTATAAAAATGTATTATTGAAAAATAATTTATATTCCTTTAAAATGAGAAAAATTCAAAGCAAATTGCATAAAATAGAAACAATTGAATTAGACAAACTAATTTTTACACCATTAGATGACAAAAGATTTATCTTAAAGGATGGAATTTCAACATTACCGTATGGATATAAAAGTAATTAAACTTTTTACTTTTATTAAAATATAAATATATTTAAAATAAAAATAAATTTATTTGCTTTTTAATATATTCTTGTATATCTTATTATTATAAACATTTTAAAATCTGAGTATAAATATCACTAACTTTTATGTTTAAATTTTTCTTATTTATTACTTCATGTAAATAATGATAGAATGAATACATTTGATATAACCTTTAAGCATCCATGTCGTTGGTTAATATATGGTCCAAGTGGATCTGGTAAATCAACTTTTGTTAACAAATTAATTTTAGAATCAAAAGATTTATT
>JAQGAW010003269.1:0-12958 GCA_034698025.1 Phthiracarus crinitus | reverse complement strand
AAAAAAATTCTCTTAGCAATTATTAGCATTCGATATGATGAACGAGCGTTTAATTTATCATAACGATTGCCGATCTATCAATGTTACCAAAAATAATCCATCTTTTTTTTGGAGAAAAAAATTTCTCGTATTCATTTTGTGGCCGACATCGGAATATTTCGCTCATTTTTGATTTGTCGAATGTAACATTCGTTGCAGAGAAAAATAGATTTTACTTCTAACGATTCGTTACGATATACGACACATCAAGGATTAAGTCTAAATCGTAAACACGAACCGGAATAAAAACTAAATGATATCAATGAGAATGAATTTCTTTTCTGTTTTTTTTTGTGATTATGATTGAATCTCTTTTCAGTGGTAAGAAACTGAAATGTTTATTAAAAAACTTATTGAATATTTGTCGATTATAGATATGATTTTAAAACTACGCTTACATGTATTGATAACAAAAAAAACTTAAGAAAAATTGAACTAAATTTTTAAATAGTTTTCAACACATACATGCCATTTATCGCTTAAATAATAAAATCATTTCTCATGATTAAAAATATACTTTTTTGCGTGAGATTATAATTTTGTAAATTTATAAATGTAATCATAAATAATTTTTTTGCGCTTATTTTTTAAATCGATTGCTTAACATGTATTGACCAAATGAACCCAAATTACAATAAGTAGTGTTTACACTTTTTAAAAATAAATTGAGTTTACTTTCACTCTTAACAATGAGAAAAAAGTTTAATAGCAGATTAGAATGAAAGTTAACCTATTTTTTATTTCGCCCTACAAAAAGCTGCGAACAGAATAAATAGAATCTTCGTTTACATTCCGTTTCAAATATATAACAAAACTCTTTTATTTGCGCGCACAACAAAAAAAGAAAGAATAGAGCGGAGGAAAACTTTTTACATCGAAATGTTCGCTGCGATTCTGTTTGACATATCCTTTGGCGACAGCAGTTTAGATTAACATTTAGAAGGCCTATTCATATTAAAAGTTGTGTGCATAATATAGCGTTTATGGTGCATAGGAACGCAATACTTAAAAATATTTAAACGAAATACGTTACGCTTCGAGTGAACAAAAAAATGATGATATGCTACATATTTGACACATTTTCTTGAATTAATTTTTTGCGCATCATATTAGAAAATTACTTTTAAATAATAGTTTAATTTCGCAATATTTTCCTTATATTTGATTAAAATGCAAAACATCGGGATTTTAAATATTGATTTTGCATTAAAACCATTTAAAAAACTTGAACATGCGAATATGCGCTTAAATATTTTAAAGATTGACAGTGATGTCCAATTTAAATTCAAATATTGTGATTCCTGTATTAACTGAGTACTCATAATATTCATAAGAGGAAGATGTGACACATTGTAGAGGTTTATGCTTTGCTATGGAGTAATCGTCGCTTGAAAAAAGATCAAATAAGTTTGTATTTAATGTAAAATGGAATATAAAACAAGAGCGACACATACAACAAAGAGCTCACGAATGATGACAAGATCTTAAATTCATTTATTAATACAGGTTGACAATTTCAAATCGTTAGATCAACTTTTAAGTATGTAAATATATGAGCTAAAATCCTTCAAAATTATGAAAGTAAAAGGATTTTGAACATTCTATATAAGACTGTGATCATAGGAATTCTCATATCTCATTGAGCTATTTACTGTAGATATAAAAGGATTGAATAATGATTTTTATAACTATATTGATATCAATTTTTTGCAAATATTCTATATTTTTAAATAAGACAAAACTTTTCCTAATATTTTAAAATGTTTAATCTAAAAATAATAAAATAGGCTATCATGTGGTTAAATATAAGGAGTAAAGATGTTACGGGTAGTAGTTCTTCGACCCGACCCGAACCGACATATCTTAAATTTAACAAGAACCGAACCGTGAAATTTTATGAACAGCCCGAACCGAACAGAGTAATGATAAATTGTAAAATTGTAACCCGAACCGAACCGATAAGAATCCCGTCGGGTAAAACAGTCGGGTTAACCGACCTGAGAACATCTTTAATAAGGAGTGAAACGTAAATTTTCTATACTCATTAGTTGTTAACATCGTTCCCATTAGGAATAGTTTATGTCCTGAAAATTTTCTGTTTAATGTAGCAAAATATTTTTAACGCGTTTTAACAACATTGCAGAAATTTTTTGGTAAGAATACTGAAAATACTGTGAATAAGCGCTGCGTTAATACAGTATAAAACGATTTTTCTCACACCACTTCAAACTTTATAGGATTAGTGCATTTGTTATGAGCATTTTAAACTTTAAAGTTTTATTATGCGTATCTTTTTATTTAACGTCATGAAAGTCACATAAATGTACAAAAATTATTTAATTATCGATTTAATTTTTATATAATAAATAATGTACTAAAGCTACGTTTCAAGCTTGCACTCGAGGATATGCTCAACAAAAATGTATATATGCTCTTATGCTTAGATGTGTTTTACATGTTTAAACTAATCGTGAGATGTGTTTTATTTAAAGTTATTTCAAATCAATTTTTCCGATTGATTTTTAATTATTGTTTGTTTATATTTTTAAAAACTTAATATTTTTAAGCAAAAGTTTTATTTACACAATTTATATTTCCGTTTTCTGCCTTCTTTATACTTTTATATATAGTTTATATTATAGAACACTTTAATCTGTCGTAGATTACGGTAAAAAGAAATTATGATTTGTATTGCACTTAAGATATAAATATATCACTAATATTATGAATTCTAATATTTTAAGCAAAGTTTTTTAAATTATCAAATCATTATTAGCTTAGCTTTTTCTGTATATTTTCAAATTAAATAAAAGAGACTCAAACTCCAATTTACTTTCCATATTAAACCGATTAATAGAATTTGAAACTCTAGAACAGTAATCTCATTTTATTCCATTTTGATTATACTCTAAAATACTAAATCTCTCACAATAATTATAAAATATAAGATTAATCTCATTGTTTTACTGATAGAAATATAATATAATTTTTTAATGATTAAATTTTTATCAATCATGTCTCTATTGAGTTTGTATGATTAATTTTTAAATAAATAGAGGCAACATAAGCGTATTTATATAAAATTTGAGATTATATATACGAACCAAAAGAACAATAGATGTTAATCTCATCAGAAAAGTTATATATATTGTGTATATTTAATTCTTTTATATTAGAATGCTTTATATACCACCAGCTTATTTAGATTATATATTTAGGCATCATTTAATGATTTTGTTGAATATATCTAACATTTTGGAGCTTAGTTTAAATTTTTAAATTACTCTTTATTTCTAGACTTTTGTTTAGATTTTTAAGCAAAGTCCATACATATTATATATAAAGATAAAACTAAATAAATATTTATAATTTAAAATGTAATAGTAGTGCAGTAAAGATATTTCATGAAGTAGCTCTCCATCCCGAACCGACAAATATTGATTAACAGTCCCAACAGATCCTATAACCCAAAAACCGGAAAAATTTAAATAATCAGAATTCCAAAATATTAATGCAAAAATAATGGTATCTACGAGTTTATAATTCATTATTTACAACGACTTACACAAAAGCTTTTACATGTTTATTGTGAAAATATTCTCATTTGACGATTTAAAAACTTTAAAAACAAATTTAATATAAAATTGATAATCGGATTATCGGTTTGACTCGTGGTTAACCGACAGGAAGTTAATCAAACCAAACCAAACTGAGAGCAAGAAAAAAGGAACCAAACCTAACTGAAAAGATTAGAAACCTGACGGGTTAACCCTTCCAACACATCTTTATAGTGCAGTAGACAATGCAAAAAAGATTAGCTAAATATTTTGACAGAAAAGACTGCGCCTTATCTCAGTTGAAAAAGTTATTAGTTATTACTGTACTAAATATGCATTTAGATTTAATCATTTAATAATTCATATTTAAATACAAAAATAATTATTGCCGCTTCAAAATCATATACACTCTCTTCACTCTACTCACTCACATACTCAATACTCACTGTTCTCCATCTCGCTCTCGCATCACTCTTTCTATAGTTTATAATCTCATTAACACATATCTCATCTGCCATTAAAATAGGATTACGGCGCCCGTAGAATAACATTGAAATAACGTTAACATTTTCCAAATGCATTTCATATGCTAAACAACTAATGGCACAAATTTGCATAAAACATCGGCTCATTTGTGATCTGTGTATAAATAAATACTTTGTTTCACGAAAAACTGGAAATGTTTTCCCTTAACATTGTTTGCATCTTGCGTTTGCATTATACTGTAATTTGTGATAACTTTTTTAGATTAACGAGAGTAGAATACGAGAGTACCAGAAAAAATATAACTTTAATGCGCGTATATATTGTTTCATTGAAGATTATTTTCAGCATATGATTTGCATTTTAATTTATATTTTATTTGTAAAAATATTTTTTGTCTGTATGTCTAAGTACGTGCACAGTTGAATTGGTTACTCGATAACTTCTTATGGTAAGCACTGTTAGTGCTGTTGAAAGTTTTTTGGTGTCATATATCAATTATAAGTTTAGTTTATTCAAAGATTAATGATATTTTAATTTAAATAATTAGTTAGCTTGTAATAACTGGCTGATTGTTATAAAAAATTAGTTTAGAAACTATAAATTAGTGATATAAATCAAGTAATTATCAGTAAAATCTAATAAAAATTATGAATTAAATTCATCATATTTGTAAATTAAAAGCTTAAATGATCTTGAAAATCAACTTTTATCTAGATTTTAATATATGGTATAATACCTCTTTCCTTAAAACAGTTTTGAAAAATCATTATTTTAAATAAGTTTTTAAAGTATTGTTAAAAAATTTTCAACCGCTTTAAAACAAATCATGATTGCATTTAATATTACACTAAACTAACTGTGATTTGGCAAAATGTTTTATGATTATTTTTTGGAAAACTAAAAAAATTACAGCTCTTTTTCTTAGTACCGTACTATACTTTCTCAGATTTTTATTGATCGCAGACAAGCGTATAAATAAATAAAAAATGATATATATTTTGTATCCCATTTCATCTCCTGTCTTAATATAATATTGTTTTCCGTTCAATTTTTTATTATTAAATTATTTGTAGGCTTAAGATTGGTTGCATCGAAAAAGGATTCGTTTTTCGTTTTCTTTTCATCACACACACACACACACACACACACACAAACAAACAAACACTCACTCACACACACACACAAACACCACACACACATCCAAACTACATTTTTTGCCAATAGAAGGAAATTAGTTTAGACGTTACCTTATTTTCTAAGAACATCTCATAGACGTAACATTTTCATTGTCTTTTTCGTTCGGGTTTTAATATCAGTTCAACAAAATATCGCTGTCGCCCTTCTTTTAGCAGAGAACACAGAGAAAAGGATAATTCAATATAAATTTTGTATGATATAAAATTTATATGCATAGATCTGAGTTGGGGTTTAAAAAATTCGTATATAAATTTTATTTTTTCCCACATTTTGATAAATGTATTTCGGCGGTTGCATTGCAATGTTTTAAATCTGATTGCTTTTCTTGAAAATAGTATATTCAAGAAACAAATTTATAAATTTTTAATTTTCCAAAATAAAAAAATGTAAATATTTATATATAAAATTAATTTCGTGATCAACGGTTTTATAATAATTTAGAAAATAATAAATTGGCTTTTCTACGTTGAAGTAATTACGAGTGAATATTATCAATTATTAAAATCTTTATTATATGCTACCGTAAGAAATGTATATGTATTTTCTTCTCATTATTTTTAGATTATGTTCTGCAGAAAATTGATGAAAATAATAAACTGATTCTATTCTCGTGTAAAATAAGTTGTAACAATTAACAGTTCTTTATATAATTGGAATAGAATAGTTGCAATTTTTTTTGCATATTTAATAGCGATTAAAGTCTTTAAAAACTAATTTATAAGTTTGCATAATTTTACTTGAAAGTCAGCTCTTTTTGTTCAAAGTTACGGATACCAGTAAAAATTCTTGTTTATTGTAATATGTTTTTAACGTCTAAAATAATCTTAAACACTAATACTTTATAGTTTATTTCTAAATTTAGTAATTATCGATAAGTATTCTATTTATCTGTATGTCATTCATAATTAAAAAGATACTGAATAATTTTAAATATACCGTATATCAGATTTTTTCTTATCTTAAAATACTTTTTTCATTTAATTCAAAATTGTATTAAATAAAAAAAGGCATATTCATAACTTTCTTCTGCAAAAAATTGGAATATTTTATTTTTTATCCACAGAATAGATATTTTCTCTTTAATGTATAATGAAATCGTCATGGTATATGATATTATCCTATTTTTATAGCAATCAATAGTTAAAACCACAAATATAGAGCACCACGTTTACAATTATTATAATATTTTTTCATATAATAATTGATAATTTTAATAATTATTCACACATTTAAAAATAAGGGCAGATTTATAATACATTAAAAAGTTTCGCTTATACTATATTATTCATATTTTTATCTACCCTTATCAACATTTTCTTTCCCTTTCTTCTTCATTTTTCCATCTCATGCGGCAAATTTAATCAAACATTAACACTAATTGCTTCGAATAATCTAATTAACAAATTATATTATATCACTAAAAATTATTAAATTATACATAATTGACGATTTAATAATATTTTTTTTTCAGTTTTCATCTCTTAATTAATTATTATTCAACTAAATTAACTTTGTAAATCGCTTTTAATATTCTATTTTTTAAAATTTATTTGTATCATACTCTATCGATGCTATATTCTAAAACAAAGATAAATACTAAGACAGTGTCTGTGCATTCTGTGGCAGCGTTTTTTATTTATATGTTAATAATAAATATATGATATAATCATCGCAATTGGAACACACATTCCCATACCTTTATGCTATAAAAGTATGTCAGCAATGCTCGTAATTGCTATCGTAATATAAAAATGTCATATCTTATGGGTTATGCTTTAGATTATGGCGTTGGGAATAGCTTACGATTCACCGCTGTTTTGTTTCAACGATGAACGATATTGCGAATGAATTTCGGAAGATTAATCAATAAAATAATTAAACTTATTTTGATGGTATTATGCGAAATAAGTTATTTCCTTAACTGAGTAATAATTCTAATATTTACTCGTTGGCGTTCTAGATATTTAATCTATTATTTTTTATTACAATTATTGGATTAACAATTAAATTCGTATTAATATATATACAATGCAATCAATAAGAATAATAGCGGTGTTATCTTTTTTGCTTAAATACTTGAAGATAAATCTGATTTATTGCTTAACTTTTGATTATTTCATACATTCTGCCCTAAAGTATTGAATTTGCAATTTTATATAACGACGTTTGAATAATCGTTTAATTCTCATTCAAATTATATGTAAAGTATCGAACATATAAAACCCACAAACTAATAAAAATAAGAAAATTCAATAAAAACAACAAACAATAAACGTTTTCAATGAAACGCTTTTGAGCACAATTTGTGGCCATATTATAACGAAATCAATCGTTGAATAACTTACTGTTAAATTGGCATAAAAACCTAACTTGATTTTGATTCAAATAAAAAGTGTGTTTTTTAAACCCCAACTACTGATAGCTATATTTAGGTAAAACTATTCCGCTCGAGCTTAATCCATATATGAGTTATCCATTTATTTTCGCTAAAATTGAACGTTTTATTACTTAGTTAATGGTAATAATTCTTTCGTTTAACTTTGCATGAATCGTACTCTAATTCCGAACTTTTTCTGTTTTATTCTGTTCGCTGATTCTTCTTTATACGTACAATACTCTGGAAAGTGAAATGAAGCGCAGAAAAAAACAAAAAAAGAAAAGAACAAAGAAATAAAGAAAGTTAAGAGAGAGAAAAAAAGACAAAACGTAATGTCCGATTAATTCGCATAGCTTTTGCCGAAATTGGGACGAATAACAAAAAACAAAGTTTACGTTTAATGTTACGGCTAATCTGTAACCTTATTTAACGCAAATGTGAACTTTTTTGTTGCTGGCTATTAGTATAGTAAAAAACACAATAATGACTAATTTGTATTGCAATGATTTGGAAATAGTTTTCGGGCGATTATATAAATAGGAAATAATAACTTTAAGCTTTTTATTATTTTATTTTAATTATTTTTTTACTAAAACATTTACTAGATATAAGCAAAACAAAACAATTTTGCATGCATGCGAGAAGAAAATTGATATATCTATAAACATTTTTTAAATGGAAAAATAATATATTAGTTCTTTGGTCATTCAGCTGAAAATTTGAATCCGGATATCAGGTAATCAGACATTCTTTAAGATTAAATATCAACGAATTACTCGACCAAAAAAAGTTCGAACCGAACTAATAAGATAAAGAGAAGAAATTAGATGCGGAACATCATCGCCCACGTGATTATTTTTTCGACATTAATGCTATGAATTTATAAGGTAGAGATGCGATATTATATTAGATCTGTGAACGAATTGAAAATGTCATATTTTCGCTTATTTGGTTGACGCAGTTTGTAAACTAATTATGATTTTTTAGCAAACATGATTCGTAGAAAACTACTTATTTAAGTTGAAAGTGCTTTATTAAATGATAAAAGTTTTTAGTGCTTTTTATTTATACAATTGTTAAAGAAAGTGTACGTCAAAATCAAAATATCATCAGTTAAATTAAATTTACATTAAAATATTAAAAATAAAAAGCATTCTTAGTTGTTATTTAATAATTTAAATAAAAATAAAGGGAACGAAATCTTACGCGTTAGAAAAAAGAATACATAATTTTAAAGTGTAATTAAAAAATAATATGTTTTGGTGTGACATACGTCATCATTGAGCAAAATACGTTTTATACCGGTATTGACTCATACATTTATTTGACCATTTTATAAACTATACACCTTTTAAAATTAGAATATGTAAAGACTTCCTGAAATTCCAATATTACATGGCATTATAATACAGTTTATACAGTTCTAAACAACATTTATTGTTTGTGCCGTTTTGTAATTCGTTTATAAGCTACTAATTATTTTGGCTTATACTGTATAACATTGGCCACGTAACATGTTATTTGTTTATCGAAGTATTTTTGTATATTAGTTTGAGTTGTTAAAGCTCTCTTGAACGGATTAGTGATTAGCCTGAATATTCTGCAAAATATATATAACTAGAGTTTAGGCCAGCATTCGGCGGGCGAATACAACATCAGAATTAAATAAAAACAACAAATTAATAAATTAACCGTATGAAATCTTCCACCCGATAATACCTGAGCCTACCTTACCCCACCCTGACCTATTTCAAAATAATATTTAATGTATATCCTATTTAAATATTTTGAATTTATTAAATCCTATTTTTCTCCTCTATATTTACAAAATAAGTTTTATAAAAATATAAAATTTTATTGATATTTATTTGAATTGAAGAAATATTTATTTTTAATTTAAGACCAAGTTTCATAATGATTGGAAGTTGGATCTAAATTTCAACTCACTTGGACTAAACCTAAAAGAGCCTGTACTATAGCCTTTCAATATTTTAAAGAACATGGATTCAGACCTTAACCTTTAAGGAGCTTGAGTTCCGAGTCTTAGAAATTCTAAGGCTAATCTATAAGAAGTTGTATAAAAAAAATTACTTAAACTACAAAATTATCATAAAATTATTGTACAAAACTATTTAAAAGGCAGTCAAAGCTATCAATTTTTACAATCCATAAATATATCAGTAGAAAACTCTTTTCTACTAGTTATCTCATTTGCAAGCGACGCACATACGTTTTTAACTGACACAAAACCTTAAGGAATTGCAGGATACTTTTTTCTTATTCCTGAAAGACGTCAAAATTAATGTCATTTTGGTTGACGTGACAGCAGGTTATGCAGTGATCCCACGCGAAAAATTGAGTTATTCGTTGTTTGACCAACTTTATGTGTTTAAATTATGCCTGAATTTAATCGACAAAACTCAAAAAGAACACAATTCTCTTTTAAATAAAATGATTCACAGAATTCTCGTTGAAATTCATGTATAATACGCATTTATTGCTAGTTTTACGATAGGGAATAGTTTAGATTTTATGCCAAACGGAAGTTTTAATCGCAGACATTTAAATGATTGTTTACGTTGTTTTTTAATTAATTCAGTGTTTAAAATCTAATTTTCTTTTGAGTCATAAAGTAATAATATACTGTATGATATATAATAATAATACTCTGTTTAAGACTCGAATTTTAATAAATTCGCGTATTATATTAATGCATTAAAAAGCGTTTTAAATAAAAATCAAATAAAAATTCGGAACTGACTTAAACATTTGTCTATAAAACTATAGGATTTGTAACCATTAAATAACTATGGAAAGAATGTGTTTTCTTAAAACAAAATTATATTATTATTATTTTGGGAATAAATTTTTTGTCTAAAATGAAAGAAGAAACATTAATGTATTGAATTCGATATAATTCAATATCCCTAGACAACCATTTCGACAAAATTTAATTTTAGATTCTTGTTTCACAAAATCTCATTGAAACTCACTTTCATCTTGTGATGGCGAGACTCGAGTTTCATAGGCTCCAATCAAAACTTGAGCCTAAGCCAGAGCCTCCATTTGAAAACCTGAACCTGGAGCCTCAATTAAAGTTAAGTCTGAGTATGGACCCGAGTCTCCATTTTTGAGCCCGAGCCTGTGCCTCCGAATCTCTGTGAATTTCTTTAGATGAAAAAATATTCTATTTAATATTAAATGACACAATAGAACTCTCGTTCTCTCGTTATGAACAATACATATGTTTTGGCAACTTTTGTAATAATAAAAATAATAAATTACAAAGAAATAACATTATTAAAACTTAAAATTTTCTAGAATTTACATTCTATACAAAATTGTAACATAAATTGCACATAACCGCTCGAAACTGCCA
Organism: Phthiracarus crinitus; assembly: GCA_034698025.1. NCBI lineage: Eukaryota > Metazoa > Arthropoda > Arachnida > Sarcoptiformes > Phthiracaridae > Phthiracarus > Phthiracarus crinitus. The sequence continues at coordinate 1,923 of JAQGAW010003269.1, read as the reverse complement.
TCACTACTTTCATCAGTTCAAAAATAATAAACTGAAATGTAATCTTAGGAAAAATAATCAAATTTAAGTCTACATTTTTATCTATGTTGAAGTAAGGTTTTTGCATTTTTATTCTTACATATTAATTTACTGCATTCAGTTTTATACAAAAGTTTTTCCCGTTAGAACTGCCATACAGAATCTAATATATATCGTGAGTTTAGTTTACGAATAAAACCGCGCACAATAAGGTATTCACTGGTCAATTGACTTTTGATGCCAACTTTGTTTGAACTTATATTAACTCATATTAAACAATTTTTCTTTCAATCTGTTTGCACTGTAGTTTCATCGCTACTTAAGCGAAATGAAATAATTTATGAACAATTGATAAGATATTAATTGAAACTTTATGTCAAACAAAATATTCGTATGGCTGCGTAAAAGTTTTATTTACTTACGGAATATAAAGTATTAACTATTTTACTTTGGGTTTATATATACCGAAAGTTTATGTTTATTTATTGGCATTCGATTTACGCTAAACTGAAAAGCAGAACGCGATTCCATATTAAGTGAGCGAAAACACTACTCGTAATTCTGGTGTTATGATCTATGAATGAATTATTTGTTTATGTAGTAAAGTGTGATAGATTTACTTGACTCGATTCAATTTAGCGAAGTGTTAATGTTTTCGTCTCGGATTTATGAGTTATGACGAAAATATTTTAACATTATATAAATATCAATCTTTCTTAACTGCAAACCACGCTTATATATCCTGAAATTTTACTCAATTTTGAAAAAGTTTTTATGCATGTCTTATATGTATACACTTTTTAATAATTTTATTTTAATAAATTTATTTGATTCGGATTTACTGTACATATATAAACCTATAGTAGTAAAACCACTCTCCCATACCTTAACAAACCATAACATTTCATTTAATAAAATTCGCGACACAAAACTCTTGATATATTTCTTTACCGAATTGCCAGAACTATATTTTTCGAGATCTCAAAACCGAAATGAGTATTTTGATCCACATTTTATTGAAAATGGTTTTTGTATCGTTGTGTTTGCAAAAAACTTATTTTTCCTCGACTTTTTCGAAAAACACATCACAAGTAAACAAAAAATAAAATTATTTCTCAATTTTACGTTTCGCACCGTTTTTCGTTCAGATATACTTTCTTTTTTGTTTATCTATACTGTTTTTTCTATTTGTTTCGATTATTGTTGTTTCGCACAAACACAAAACTCTCGTGATTTATAGCTTTTCTCGCGACCATATAATGATTAAATAATTCGCGTCACTTTAATGGAATCAGCCTTAAGGGGAAATATTATTCCAGAAATCATTAAATAGCTATTAAACTAAATTAAATTAATTTCAGCAACAAATCACAAATGGTTTATCTAAAAAAATCAAATTCAAATTAAATATAACCAAATATTACATTAAAGTATATTTTGCTAAGTGTTCGACGAATCATAATCTTAAGCAATCGATCATATGTTAACTGTTACCAAACATCTTTATAGCAGTCAATAAGTTGTAGACACAGCGAAGACAGTGTCTTACATTTTAAATTTAAATCAAAGTGATGGAAACGGATGGAGAGCTGGAGAAATAGCAAAAGTTGACTAAGAAACTAGAGTTTACAGCATTACTGTCTTACTTTTCTTTTTGAATGCGTGTGTGTTTGCTTAAGAGTTTCGCAAATACTGCCACATATTTCGGATTCGAATTCAATATCTAATATATAGCCATCGCGTTCTCTCAGGCAAGACATCATCTGATATATTCCCATATTTCCGACAGCAAACTAAAAAAAAGAAAGAATAACCTAAAAATGAGATGACTCTAAAACGTCATGTGTAGACCAATTTATCTTCGATTAATGTATGAATAAATTCAAAACAAAATATTCTGTTAAA
>JAQGAW010003268.1:0-12959 GCA_034698025.1 Phthiracarus crinitus | reverse complement strand
TGGATTTTACTGCTGGAAACTATTCATTATTAATTATTTTCGCTTTTATGAAGTATTCAAATATAATATTGATTTTAATCATTATATATATATATATATATAATCTGAAATGTGTGTTTTATTACTTTAAAAGGCTCCTCCCCTGTTGGGCACACCCTACAGATACTCATATTTTAATTGATTAAGCTTTATAAGAGCGGATAAAATGTGGGTCGCGAGGGAGTTGGGGTAGAAAAAAATTTTTACCGTTAACACCTATACCGTTGCATTTATCTTAAAAGATTGTCTTGATTTGAAGGATTATTTTTGTAGGGGATAATATGTTGGCTCATTATCCTGATGTTTTTATTCAAAAATATTTTTTAATTATCAGAAATGTCTGATTTGTTAACATTCATTGGGAATTATCTAGGAGTTTTAGAGTCCGAATTGGAGTTTTGTTATCGGGTTTTGAGTGGTAATGTCGGGTGAGTAGTCGTGGGATCGGCATGAGAGTGTTACTGTCGGTGTGGTGGTGTCTGGTAGATAGTGTTGGGGTGTGTTGGAAGGTAATGGGATTAGTTGAATTGGGTGTGGAGTGTTTAGACATTTTTGTGAGTGGATTGGTAGGTTGGGTGAGTGGTCGTATCTGGTGAGGTGGATTCAATTGGTGATTAATGGGGTAGTGTCGGGAATGGTTTTGTCGGGTGAAGAGTGGTTTGTCTCGTTTTAGTAGTTATCGAGTTGATAGTGGTCGAGCGGATTGTAAAGTATGGTGCAGGGTATGCGGAATTCTGGTTTATGATAAGATTAAAATTTTATAATGACCATATTTGGTTTTGTTTAACATTGATTTTTAAAGGCTATCCAAAGGCTTTTACTTTATTATTATATAAAACATTATCAATAATATGTTAATGATTTCATTTATTTTATAGATTGTATCGATTAACGTAATGTTATTCTTGAAATTAGTGGAATTTTCTGCTAATAATAGTATTGATTAATGACAAATTAGAATTAATAATTAACTTTGTTTTAAATATGTTTATTAAATATAACTCGATTTAATTATAGTTACGATTAGGTTTATAAAAATTTAATAAAAAAAATATGCTCAAAGATAAAGATTTGTTATTAATGAAATGGTAGTGTTAACACATAAAATTGTTACTTATTTAATGTTGCTTTGTTTGAACAATCAAATAAGACGAGCTCGCAATCCATGCGATATAAAACTGTTTATGCATATGCCGGCAATAATTTTTGAAAGACGTGAATAATGGTGGTGTGCTGAAGACGGTACTCGTATCAGTTCAGGGGTGTAGTGTACAGCACATCGTTATTGCCGTTTCTGTACGAATAGGTCACTGAACATTACGTTAAAAATTATATACGGGTTTAATGTGATATCGCTAATCATTGAAATAATATGTTAATTAATTATTTAATTGATTTACTTTCCTTTAAGTAACAATTTATTTGTTTGTTTATTTAAGCGTTTAGTGTGTATTAATAGACGAGAATGAACTTTAAATTAAATTAATAAAATAATTTTTTACGCATATTTTAGTGAACAAACTGTTTATTAATTACTCGTAAAAACTATAAATTAATTTGCGACTGTATTACTTCAAAATATGAATACATGTAATTAGATAAATATAAATAATGACTTATTGTCAAATAATTTAGTTATTAAAAATACTTATTCGCATAAGAGGTAGCTTTATCGTCCCTCACTCACCCTTTAAGATTTTGGTTAGGGCTGAATTATTTCACTAACCAATATCTTAACCAAAATCAAATTATTTAAATGAAATAAACGAATAATAGTTATATTGATAATTATAAAATTACAAAAATAATATTTATGAATTGCGATCCTTTTTACTTTTTAATTTTCTTTTCCTGCGGTTCGTTACTTTGGCTAAGCGTTGTTTGTGTGCTCGAAATCTAAGAATGAAACGATTCGGTATGGTAGACTGTGTTTTCGTATGGTTCGTATGATGTATCAGATTCGTGTATTTCGTTAAACGTTTTCAAATCAAAAACAGGAATTTCTTTAGCGACTAGTAATATTCCGCTTCGTCTAGGTTTACTGTCAATCTTTCCACATCGCTCTAGTAATAAGCGTTTATATATTACTGCTGTCATATCCGGAAACTTTGTTGTTACCGGAATATCAGTATACTTGTAGTTTGAAACTGTACGGAAAAATCTATATGTACTGGTAATATACCCTAGTAAACGCAATATTAAAACTGTTTGTTTTTAATTTAGTTACATAAATAACAATAATCGTGTCTAAAATTTCTTTAAACAGTTTCAATGTCTGAAGCTCTTAAATAACTTATTTTTCGCATAAATTTTGTATCTCTTACTATTCGTATTGTAGGCATACGGGATGTTGTGGATGCAAAGTCCACATCCCGTATCTGTTATTATTGTTATTCACACTTGTTATAAAATGTAAAAATTGTGTATCAGTACCTCACTTAGGTGTTGGCATTGATAATGTGATAATGACTTAAATAAAGTGTTGTCCACAGTATAAATCTCTCAAATGCTAATTTAATTATTATCAGAATCGCTGTTATATTATTTTAGCACTACTTTCATGTTACCACATTCAAATTCAAATTTATCGTTATTTTGAAGTGCTATGGTTTGTCTATATAATTACTTAAAGAATTCATTTCTGATGATAATGCCTATTATGATTCGCATAATTAAGAAATTTTAACGCAGATAGACCTCATGATCGCAATCTCTATTAACGATATGTGCGCGAAGAGAATGAACATTCATAATACACTCACTTTGAGTTATATTCTAAGATAATAAAATAGTTTAGTCAATTTTTGTCTATTAAATATTTTTGGCATTTAAATTATTTATTATATTGTTTCACAACTATTACTATATATTTTTTCAACGAAAAAATTTTATAATTTTATAATAAATATATTGTTGTTAAAAGCACTTCAGTGAGTGTATTGAGAATTTTGATTCATTAGTGTTTTAGCTTTCGTCGAGTAAACATCAAATAAATTGTTGTTAAGCAAACACTCAAAATTATTATATATGCGAATATAATTACGCTTGTGATTGGTTATAACTCGAAATATTATTTTAAACAATGTTTTATCAATTTTTGTCCTATTTTTATCATTATTTAATTATGATATTTTAAAAGTATTTCTTTCGTTCAAACGGTATCCATGAAATATATTTCTAATTTAACTAAGTTTTATAACAATTTATAAATTTTAATCTATCTTTTAATAATAAAACTTTTTAAACATGTTAAAAACCGTTTAAAATGGATGTTATGGAAAATATTGAATAAACATAAAAAAATTGATACAAAAAATTTTTTAATCATTTTTTCAGAATGAATGGATTATAAGCTTTAATTTGATATGCTATTTATAATTTTTTGCTTTAATTTAGTGATAAAAAAACTTTATTAAATGTGTTTCATTCAATTTTTTTCACACCCGGTATTTTTAAAATAAATCCCTTTAAAATTTTTCCGATTAAAGCTTTCTTAATATCTAAACACTATAATTAAAACTAAATTCATATTTTAATCAATTAAATAATGAATATATATTTTGTGTGCACTTGAAATCCATTAAGTATTGTATTTAAAAATAATAGTAAAGTAAATTATTAACAATTCATTGTATAATTAGGTCACACTTTACTTTATTACGTTAACTTTCTGTGATGCACTTGACTCTACTGACACAATTCCAAACAGATTTCCAACTCTTATCATAGCTATTTTATCGCAATGTACCGCAGATTAAAGTGAATGTCATATACATTATTACTAATATATATATGCAGTATATATATTATGATTATTAAAGCCTCAAAATGATAGCATTTTCTACTTTTTTTTAATTCATCATATACATCAAAATGCGCTCGAATCACATTAAATGGAGTCGTTAGCTCTATTTATAAATGCTATCTTTTAATGATATTGCTATAAATGCAATTTTTCCACAATTTTAAAATTGTCGCTTTTGAAGAGTTTTGTTGACCACATCTAAAGTTTTAAAGTAACATCCATAAGAAAAATACTTACTTTACAAAATTTTATAAAATTTCCAAATTTCTTTACAAAGATACTAAAGTAGTATTTGGCCGATTATTTTTAAAAAAGTGAGTAACTATAAAATTTTTCATTTTGTAAAAATATTTATAATCCTTTATCCAAAACGTAATATTTTTTAAAAAATAAGTGATATTTTTAATTTTATTTGAGGACAATTTTGCAGTTATTTATAGCGCTTATTTGATATGCAATAAATGCTATTAATTTGAGGCTTTAATGATTATATTGCTGTTTTATTGATAAGACAAATACTTCAACCATCCATTCATTGTTTTCAAAGCAATTTATTGTTACCAAAAATTTTTGTATTCATTTTTTGCATTGTAATACTTTGCATTTTAAATCTATATTAGAGTAGTAAATTGTTAAAATTTTCCGGCCCGAGCACGACAGAACCCCGATAGCTTGAAGTTGGGCCCGGCCCGAGCCCGATTATTTCTTAAAGTCTAAAGCCCGGCCCGAATAAGCCCAATTTAATTAATAACATCTAAAAAATTTTATTAAAAAATAATCACATTATGACCTTAAAAACATTAGGTCATCCAGTTCAATAGGTTTTCTCTGAGATTTAGTTATCTGTTTATATTAATTTAACAATTATTAAAAGAAAATATTAAATTTTAAATTTAATTTGATTTCTAAAATATATAAAAAGGAATTATTCCATAAACACAAGAGAAAATTTAAGGCCCGGCCCGGCCCGAGTTTTTAATTTTTAGGCCCGAACCCAGCCCGGCCTGAGGATGAGAAATGATAATATTAAATACATTTATTAAAATTCAAATCAATAGCTTAAATTATATAATTGATAATTAATCATTTATATAAGGTTGAGTACAAGCGAATAAATAGTCATATTTCCAGCGATATAAAATCCACTCAATAGCTCACATACTGTAATTGAAAAAACAAAACGGCATAATTTGATGGCAAATAACTTTATTGCTCCAAAATTATAATTAAATTACATCATTAATACTAAACGATTTATAAAACAAAAAAACGAATAAATTGAACACGAAAACCTTTATTAATTAAAACAGCTATTTTAACTAATAATATATTTTAAAATGGCAGTAACATCAAAAAATAAGGTTAACTACTGGTTTATATGGCAGTGGTTTATATAAGTGTGTGTACGCATTATTTTCCTCAATATTGTTGGAAAATTGTTATATCAATTTCTTAGAGATAATAATATGTTGGAATAAAAATTAATTAATTACTAGGATATATATAAGCGAATGGGGATAAAACATTTTAATTTTTATCCCTCATTTCGACGGCAACTCTAATCTCTTTCGCCTGCAGTATAAATAAATACTTGCTAAACTCCACTTTACATTTAGTGTTCGGCGATGGAACGAATTTGTATTTGCTAACGATTCGCACGATTGCCGATTTCGATTCCATAAATGCGAATCGCATTCCCACACAGTTTCGCGGTCCGAGACCGAACGGCATGTGAGCATATGGCACGAGTTTGTCGCGATTTTCGGGCATAAACCTTTCCGGGTCGAACAGTTCAGGGTTCGGGTAAAATTCTGGGTCGCGATGTACTCCTTGTACATTGAAATTGACTATCATTCCTTTGGGTATTGTTATTCCAGTGTCTCCTAATAATAATAATTTTATTTATGGTAAATTAATATTTCCTTTTATAATTCGTAATAAAATAATTCGCATTTACCTAATTTATAATCTTGAAGAGCAATTCTGGTAATTGCGGACAGTGGTTGGTATAAGCGTAATGTTTCGTTAATACAAGCTTCAAGATATGGCAGTTTTGTCAAATTGTCATAATCATAGTTTCCATTAAGTGTCATCACTTCTTGGTATAGTTTTTCTTGACATTCGGGATAAAGCGAGAGCTTGTAAAACAAAAATGCCAGCATATTAGCGGTGGTGTCAAAGCCCGCCACTAAGAACAGGAAAGCTGAGGCCAATATATCGATTTCTTCCAATCCCTCTCTTTCTTCTTTCTCTTGTTTATTCTCAATGAGAGACTTTGGAACTCTCTTATGCGCATCCATCATCAATTGTAAAAAGTCCTGTTGTTCGCAATTCTCGCCTTTCCGTATCTTTATTATAGTCCTTATCTAAAAACGTGATTTTGTGGTATTAAGCAATTGACTTATAAGGAGAGTTTAACGAAAATTATAAATTATTTTTATATTAACCTCAATCTATACACTTTAATAGAAATTTTTGCGAAAACTTGTCGATGTTATTTACCTCTTTGGTGACATGTTTTTAATTTAAATTAATTCCACGATTAAAATAAGGAAAACTATATTTTAAACTGATATTATTATTTTAAACTGGAAAATCTAGCGGTTTATTAACCTGAAAACCTATTGATTTCTGTCATTAACCCCTATGTCTGATAGAAAATATATTCATTTCAAAGACCTTGAAACTTTCACTTAGAGCTCCCAAAATATTCGGCGAATCTGTTCGATCATATAATTGCAATATTAATTTTATTATAACCTATATTTAAGCTCAATTACGGGTAATTAAGTCATACAAACCGCTGATCGAAAGAAACTGGCGACTTCTGGGTTCGTAAACGTATAACCAATTGTGTCCAACAGTTTCGGAAATGTGAATTTCAAAAAGAAAAAGATAAACATTCGAAGATTATTTTTACGAAACACTCGTTCCGCGTATTCGACAAACTGATTGCTTTTATCGTTATGCGTATCAACTTTGGTGGCAAAAGCACACGTTGCGATCACATCCATAGTGTAGTTACCCATCAGTCGCAATAACTCTATTTCGTTGTTAGCGTTATTCGCGTGTTTCATTAAAGCCGCGTCTAAACTGTCCGCGCATTCCTCTATTATTGAATGCATTTTTTTCATTTTAGCGCTCGAAAATGCTGGGCTTATCTGAAAATGTTTTGTGAATGTAAATATCGTACGAATTTTTTGTTTACTGATTTTATGTTTTAAACAAGTAAATATAATATTAAAAATAAAAACGAAGTGTGATTTCAGTATTATCGCTATTGGATCTTAATTGTTGGGTCAGAGAAGTGGTTAAGGGTTACATTAATTACAGTATTGTCATATGATATTTTAAACTTTGAATTTTTTATTATTTTACTATAATTATTGTAAATGCATTTTTTAATTATACGTATGATATAAATTTGTTATCGGTTTACAGCTGTAGTTCTGTAATTCAAATTACATTTACTCTAATTTATATGCAGTAAATCGAAGAACGAATCGATTAGTTTTATCGTTAGCTGAATACCTTTATTGTAAAACCAATTCACTTCCCTGTTATGTTTTTGGTATAATGTTTTAATTATCTAATAATTATTAAATTACGAGCACATCTGTTCAAATTTGTTTTTAGGATTCACGCTCTCTTCTCTTCAAATAAAATACAAAATTCTAATTCTTTAGTGCAATAAATACTTTCTCTATTATATAAAAGTGATAATTTGTTAATTGAATTTTTCAGTGTGTATTTTGATGCACTTCAAAGTTTGTTTATTCATTTGTTATCAAACCTCTCAGATTAAAAACCTTTAGTCAATTTCCTTCAAAAATTCAAGAAAATGATTAGAATGATAAAAAGAATAATATTTATTAATTTCTACACTTAATTAGCAATTATTAAACTAACATTTTAGATAATTTTTTAATTTTTGTTATCACTCTCTAGACATTATATTTATTATTCTTATTATTTAATACACCAAATTTAAACTTAACTTTTAACAGTTTGGTTCACTGTAAATCTAAATCTTTTATGGCACTAATTAATCGAATTAATGTTTGGCATTGTATATAAAATTACTATTGAGTTAAAGCATAGTTTCATAATTTTTTGACTTTAAAATTCTAACTAATTGTTGGATGACCAAACACAGGTGAAAGACCTATTAAATTTAAAACACAAATTAGAGGATTTTGGTCGCCCATGAGAGGTCGTCACAGGGGCCCTAAACCTTGATATAGTTTTATCAACTTAAGCAGATCTTTAAGTTCAGTTATATTAAGGAAAGCAAATATCAAGAATTACTTTGTTATTGATATTAGTATAATATTCGGTTATTATAAGAATAATATAATACTTATGAGGTATTTTTGGCTCACTTTAACATTTTTTTCTGATACGAAATATATCTGTGTTTATGTCAGTAAAGAAATATTTAAGGTGGTATTGTAAAGTCAATTAATAGCGAACCTTGAAGTTTTGTCATGTTTTTTGTGCGTGTTTTCATAAAATTAATATTTTCAATGATGCGAAATATCAAAATAAACACTCAAAAAACTATTAGCAGTCTATCTTAATATCAGATAAAAACCAAAAAAATCGTATAAATAAAACTTTATTAATTAATTAACGTTTTCTGCGATGTCCTTTGAAAATGCATTATGAAATGATAATTCGACGAATAAAAAACACATGAATCCCACTATTTTCTATGTCAAGTCTCAATTCTAATTTTAAAAAATATCGTTTCAAAAAAATAATATTTTTTGAAATAACTTTTCCCTTTAATTAATTTGAAATCCAGTACCCGTACGTCATTCTAGTCAATGCTATTTTCGATGTTCGTATTTTTACTCAAATAAGAAAACATCGTAAACATTCGCATTGATCCACTTTTCAATGGCCGTACGTAACCAAACAGGTATACATCATAAGCGCACGCAACACTAAACGAGTTAATTTACTGCGATCAGTGAATGAGCGATGCGATTAGCGAATCGTAAACTTCAAGATCACATACTTGTTTATCAGCGAAGTTTTGTGGAAACGAACAAATCGGAACATAAGATAATCCCGTTGTTTAAGGAAATTACAATAATACTCTCTATCGTATCGCTTGTGAATCAATAAACTGGGATTTGGAAACACTTTTATCGCCTTTCAATAACCTTAAGTTTAATTGATAACTCAGTGTATTTAATAGAAAAAAGTATTTTTCATAAAAAATCATTTGATTGCCAATAAACAGGTTAAAAATAATCGAAATAAAATATGAGAGAAAGTTAGTTATAATTTAGCGCTTTTTTATACTTTTATTTTAGCTCTAAAAAAGGATCTCTAGAAAGTCATTGTAAACTCACGCATAAATTATTCAAAATGATTAGATTAAAATTAAATAATCAATAGAAATACCAAATTTAAAATAAATTTTTAAAAAGTGCTTAATAACAAGGTTAGGAAAAAATAATTCATTCAAAATATTTTTGTAAAATTCGAGATCTATTAGCCATGAAAATTGCAATTCTAAGATATAAAATAAGCATATAAACTCACGACTTGTCTCAAATGTTTCCAGTCATCGCCGAACGCGTTAAATAGCGATCGATCTTGAATTTTATCGCCGAAAGAAATATCATTTCTGTCTGTAAACAAATGAAAGTCTCTGATGGCGATGTCTTTAATAAGTTGTGGATCTCCGATGTTAATGACTGGTCGAGTTCCCAGAAAAGTTCTAATTTAAGATACGAATAAAGTTTTTGGTGAATTTATTAAATTAAATGAAACCTCAGAAAGTTATTTTTGATAAAATTAATTTAAATAAATAATAAATTTTCAAATTACCCATAAATACGCCCATATTTTTTGTAATTGTCTTCAAATATTTCATGAAAGTACTTAACAAATATAAAATAACACGTCCCTAAAAATATCACCGGTTTGGGACCGTTAACGCCTCGAGACGTCCAGTAATCATAATTTTTTGTATAATATCTAGCAATTTAAATCCAAAACAAAAGTCCTCTATTTAAAAAAAGTAACAAACAAAACAAAAAATAATTTCATTACTTACTTATGAATTGCATACAACACAACAAAGACAATCGCTATAATTGTATAGAAATTAAATTCGATTATACCAAGCATGGTATTTAGCTTAACATACTTTTTGCACGGTATTCTCTTTCAAAAAGCTAAATATTACGGGGTAATGTAGCTTAAAAAATAATAATAAATAAACTATATATAAACTTAGAGGAGTGTGTGGATATAAATACTACAGGTAGTGAAGAAAAATTTATGCGAAATTAAACGTCTGTCGACGGTATCGAATCATGCATTATAAAGATAAAACTTTCGCTGCTTTAAGTGAGAGTGTTTGGTATTAGGCAATAATCCAAACTTCAATAAACAAATTGAATGTCAATTATTTGCATTTGTTGAGCGAAAAGAGCGCCTACAAAACAGGTATCATTCGCGGCAAACCGTAAGCGTATGGATAAAAAAAGTTATGACTAAAAGACGCATTCGTCTCTCATAATCTAACCTTAATCTGAAAGCGAGAGAAAAAAAATTAGAGGAGTAACTTTTTTTAACGCATTATTTTTTAATGACCGATATTTTCGCTCATGAAAGCGAAAATTTAGTTCATTACCAATAATATAACCCTTAGTCGAAACACTTTCGAATAATTTTGAAATTAAAAATATACTTAAAACATTACATAACACTCAAACATGCATATAATTTTAGATGCAAATTGTTTTGACCTGCAAATATATTTTTAAATTTTAATTATTTTTGTTACTCAGTTATTGGCGACTCTTTTCAAATCATTTTAATTCGAAGGCGATCTTAAGTTTTATCACATGCTTTTTTTGTATAGAAAGCAAATTTTTGACTCAATGGATTGAGTTTAGTGCCAAAAGGTGTTTTTCTTTTCGATCGTTAGTTTTTTGAACAATAAAATAGTTCAAAAAATACCATTATTAAGCTTACATTTGCAATCAACGAAACTTAATTTTCTAAAATTTAATTTTAAATTTCAAACACAATAACTTTTAAAGTGATGACTAGACGCACAATATGTTTTTGTTTCTCAATTAAATGAATAATCTAAGCATTAAAGTCATTACTACGGTTTTTTATCTATTATATAACACTAACCATTTAAATACTCGGAGATAATTTTTTGATGAATGCGCTATTTTTTCATGAATAGTGTACAGGTTTCAGACGTATTTAAAACATAATAAATTGGATAATAATGATAAATAAACGCTTAATGAAGTTTTACAATTGATTGCGAGTTTATAGTAATTTAATAATTATCTTTCTTTACGCAACGAAAATCTATGAATGAAAATATAGGCGAGCGCTTTTGAGCGAGTTTTAAATATTTTTTTAATACTATGGCATTTTGGGACCAGTCATATAGTATTAGATATGAAAAGCACTTTTCGAACATGAATATACGAATTTTTAATTGCGTAAATAAGAATATTCCTATTTGTTTGATTAAAAAACAAGTTTATCTTTGCAGTTAAGTAAATAAATAAGTTTAATAATTCTTCCTTAATTTACATAATTAATTTTCAAAATTCAAATCGTATTTCTCTATCTTCAAGCTTAAAGAAATAAAATTTGCTTAATTTTTTCACTTAACAAAACCAAAACCGTGTCTGGATTTTAGCGATTACAACCAAGTATTCCGTGTATCTCTAATTAGCGTTTATAATTCTAAATTAGGCGTATGATAATTAATCATTTGGTTAATTTTCTAACTGGAAAAAATAATCAGTTAATGAGCTAACATTGTTTTTTTAAATAAATGCAAATGCAAAGGTCCAAAGTGTGAAGTTTGATTTGATTTATCCAATCGTTTAGCATAACATACACAGCGCTCGTGTTCGGTGTTACTGAGCGCCCGAAAAGCGCACAGCCGTTCCGATTCACAATGGTTTGTGATCCTGTTTTACTCAGTCTAATCCATCACGAGTAACGTTTATTTTTGGCAGATATAAAAATTTGCCTAATATTAGATATTCTTATCGGCATAATTAAATTTGGAAATTTAAATTTACCGTTAATTTGTTCAATTTATGCTAACAATAAGTGTTAACATAATAATTGCTATTATTGTTATTATTGTTCAATTATTATTTTTTGTCATTCATTTTTTATTTATTTTACGTCAGATCACAATCACTATTACCATATATTATTTATTTTTGTTAATACTGTTATCACTTATTTACATAAGCATACCTATGCATATTAGATTTGTATGTTTTTTCCACTTTCATTAACATTTGAATTTGATTTTTCTAAGACAAAACAAATAGAGAACACAGGCTTACTTAACGAGTAAACAAAATTCAATGACAAAAAGATATATAAAATTATCATATAATAACAGTTATTTGTATTTATTTACATACTATTGAACCCGTACTGTAACCATATTTATATTCCGATTTCGATAATGCATTTCTAAGAAATCTTCTAATATGCGTATACAGTAAGCTTATATGCTTATATTATTTCAAAGATATACGATTTAATCATTTTTTGATTTTTAATCGGAAATAAGTGGAGCCAGAAATTTTGAAAATTGTGTGTCAGGGTTAAGCGTTGCCCAAAACAATAATAGTCAAATCGACAAAATCAAATTCTATTCAATTCCAAAAAAATATATATCAATTGTTTTTAAATTAACTGCACTTTATATACAGTATTTGAGATTAATTAAAGGCTATTAATTCGATTTAATGTATTTTTAATGTAAAAAGAGACTCAATAAATTTTATATATCATGATAAACAATTGTTTACACGTTTTTGTAGATGAAAGAGCGGGCGAGCAAAATGTAAATTTTGAAAAAGAAAAAATTAATAAACACAGCTTTATAATTACGCGTGTGCTCCAAAAAATAGAGTAATTGAATGCTGCGCTGCAAAAAGGGCACTTAATATTTTAATTTTTAAATAACGCGGTAAGTGATATAACTGCTTCTTAATATACTTTAGCTATTGTTGGCACTTTTGAATATTGAATATATATTCTATTTTGTTAATTGATTCGATTATTAAAAGTACTAATAAATCACAACAAT
>JAQGAW010003267.1:0-12959 GCA_034698025.1 Phthiracarus crinitus | reverse complement strand
CACAATTCATGCAAAATACACTAATATTAAAGTTTTAACCTATCAATATATCAATATAGCAATCATACGAACTTAAAAGTTATTATGATTAACGTTACAGTAATGTTTTATAAATAATTTTTAATATTTAAAACAATGTATTAAGATTTTGCGTACAGTTATTATTCAGTTATTTTGAGTGGCGACGCATTCAATTGTTAACTGTAATTATATTTAAGTTTTACGATAATAAAGTGATCACATCCATGTTATATTCTATTTGGCCCAACGTGTGGGTTCTCACGTAACAAACATTAACAGAATATATTTGTTTAAACTTAAGAAGATTAATAATTTCGAAGTTTTGTTTGAGATTTGTTATAAACAAGATTAAGGTGAAGCACATGACACGCTTCCAGACTCACTCCTGAGTCTGCAAAGTAAGCATTGAACACACATCAGCTTGTAATGTACGGTACACTCTCATGTAAATTAAATATTAATTAAATAAAGCGCTACAGTACTGTTGGAGTATATCAGAGTAAACGTTATATTTCATATAACGTGGTTTTCGTTAACATTAATAAAGCAAAATAAGCATCGTTTTACATACACTCCATCCAAGAAAAGGTAATCACTGTTTATAGACCACAACAACAACAAATGGAATTAACAATTGAACTAAAGTGAACCTTCAACTCGTTCTCGTACTATGATTTTCTTCATCGATTTTGAATTTGATTATTCAATTTTATGATTATTTTTTTAACTATAATAGACGATTCTATGTTACATTTTCTGTAGATCTTCTAACGTCATAAACGTACCACAACTTGGATTATTAATCGAATTCCTAGCGATTGGCGCGCAATTTGGTTTAAAGTTGTTGTCTGATTGTTGAATACCGCGTTTCATATTAATCAGACGCGGATCATAATTAGGATTTAACGTTAACTGTCGCTGCAATTTTTTATGTAAATTCTTGCCAGAACTCTGGTCCTGATTCGACACCAGTTGAGAAAATACTGGATCAAAGTATTGTTGATAATTGACAAACGGTAATGATTTGGTAGGCATCATAGACCTGGTCCTTGAAAGCGGCAACTTTTTGCGCGAAACATCACAACCCATCTGAAGCGGCAAACTGTATGTGACCTTTAACTTCGAAACACACGAATCTCCTCTGTTCTTAGCTCTGGCCTTCACTTCTTGAATGTGAATCTTTGCCTGTTCAGCGAGTCGTTCGGTTACCGATTTCTGTGGCTGATTACCTCTTTCCGGATGATAATATTTACATTTATTGCCATACGTACACTTCTTGTCGTAAGGACAAGGAGGTGGCAGTATTTCTGGGGGTTTGGGTATTTTACGTAAATAATTGTTTAACGATGGCCCGTGTCTTCCGAGAGGATCGTCGGGAGGCATAAAGCAGTCGTTCACAAATGAATACATAAGCAAACGTTCTTCTACTACTTTTTTGTACTCTGGACTTTCGTTTGTGAGATCTCTATAGTTGTCATTCGAAACTACAATGCCGTCATTTTGTGACGCGAGTTTCAGTATATATCGATCGTCGTAGCAAACCATACGACGGCCGCCAACGTTACGCGATGGGGTAAACACTAACAGTCTTTCCGCTTCTAATTGTAACAAAATTTCCTGATCTTTGATTGGCGCACCTGGTCTTGTGGCTTCCTTTCTCCACATTGGCACGAATACTATTATCTCGCGATGTCCTCTCGCTTTGAACCATTCAACACATATTTTAATACCCATACAGGAGAAGCATTCTTTGTTGCCATGACTTATTGCAACATTACTGCCGTCGATAACAATAGGTCTCAAGTTGGCACTGTCACTATTATCACCAGTGTCTTCACCATTCAGTATATCATTAGGAAACGACGTCACACTCGCATTAGCATTACTAATACCGCAGTTACCACCGCTTGCGCCCAATTTGATAAGCTCTCCGAGAAGTTCGTTCTGCAGCGCCTGTGGACCCAATTTCATTAAAGCGATTTGAACTTGCGTTTCAGTGTAACCGAGTTTGAGGCCAAACTCGACGCGAGACGTGTAATTGGGATCATTGACGATCACATCCAGAAGCGTCTGTCGCGGCAATGGACTGGCGGTCACGTATTCCTCAAACTCTGCTCCCAATGTGTCAGAAATAGTGCGCACAACTTCGTCGTGTTGACTGATTGGTAATGACGACAATGATGGCAGTGATGGCAACTTTTTGATAATAGTGTGCTCGAACTCATTGTTCTCGTAGTCCGAGTCGTAACTGGAATCTTCAGACTCGAGTAGTCGTCGAGTTCTTGGCTGCTCGTCGTTCCATACACTCGTTGACGACGTTCTTGTGGTCGTAATCGGGTTTATGGCACTAATCATCTTTTGGACAATTAATTAGGAAATGCGTGAAAATCAGTGAAAATCCGTGCAAACAATAATAATAATAATTCACAAATAATATACGTATTCAATAATTCAATAACAAAACCCAAAAATAATTAAATAATAAAAACTGGTTTTTTGTTTCGCAAAAATTATATTAATATAATTTGATTTTGAAAATAATTACCAAAGCATTGATCGAATCGTTTTGTTCATTTGAACGCGTTTTCGACACCAAATCAATTGAATCCATTTGTTGATACTGTAATTATTATCAATGTTTACAGCAATACATTGATCACTCATCACATATCATATATGCGTACGAATTAAGACTAAATCCCGATTTAATCGCGAACTGAGTGGTTATTTTGATGGATTTTTTATCGGTCGATACGATATTACATATAAAATTAGAACAAAACTTTTTTATTTGGAAAATGTTTGACGAGTTTTTGGAAAACAGGTAATGAACTGCTTAGCGATACTCGCGTATCGTAATATCATAGAATGATAACACACAACACATACACACATACGCTTATATATTGTTTTGGTTAAACTGCATCGACGACTAACAACTAACACGACTAACAGCTCACACATACAGACACTCACTGACAGCGCTCACACTAAGCATACATAAGACCCTCCCTATGGTTATGAATGGGGAACAACAACACAGAACAACGCATACATGTATAGATAGGTCCGGTTACTGAAAATTGTTGAGGTAATGGTAATCTGCTCACAACTAAACGTAAGCGCAGCACATCAGCACATCCTGTTCTTAACAGGATCTTCTTCTTTCTCTATTCCCATACTGAACTGAAACGAGTAATAGAGTAATAGGCATTCGTATATGAGCTGAAAAAATCGTGATGTGAACAGGATTTTTACGAAATGAATAAATACTGAACACTAAAAATTGGTTGCAGTTGTTTGTGGCGCATATAACATATTTCTTTTTTACGATTATTTCTTATTCTTTACTCACTACGAAGTTATCCTGTATATAACGTTAAGTGTTATGTGTTGGACATACAAATAGCGTATCTATGAATACACTGGTATGACTAGCACTAGCATAGCACAGGGCAACCACTACTATATATACATTATACGCAATAATTGTCTAAAAATTGGGTCATTTTATTGCCATATATTTATTGCTTCATTGCAATATAACGTTTATATGAATATGGCTACGCATCTAATATAGCATTTAAGTGTGACGTAAATTTCCAAAGCGGATGTTTATATAGACCATGTGTTTCAATTTTGTTTGTATGGATTTTTTTTCCGCAGTAATTATAGGATTATAGATGAGTTTTTTTTAAGTAATCAGTAAACACCGGAAAATATTCTATTTTCTTACGTCAGTATAATTGGTATAGCATTGAGCTTAATTCAAAATAATTTGAATGTATTATTTACAAAATTCAGCTAAAATAATGATTTATCGAACTGTAATTATTCGGTTTTTACTACGTTTTATTGGTAAATAAAGCAATGGATATATTTTATTTTATAAAACCTAAACTAATGAATAGAATATTGACGATAATGAATAATTATTGAATAAAAACTTTATATGTTTATTTATATGTTGGTTAAAAATATTTATTTATATAGTTCTGATAAATACTTTTTATATGAGAAATAAAAATTTTAGTTATACTAAAACATATCAAACTTATTCGAAAATTTTTAATATTTGGTGTAGACCTGAAAAACTCATCAAAATTGATTTTCAATTTCCTGAAAGTCAAAAATATTTAATTATTTTTTTCTTTAAAATATTTATTTATATTGATTTATAAAGTTTGCAAAATGGCTTATTTTTTAGTTATATAGCCACAAATAATTAACATATAGCATACTAATATACCGGTAAAAAACTATTTTTTTTGTAAAAATTCTTTAGTAAATCTTCAAAATGATCAGTTTACTACTTTTACTTCATAAATTAAATGGAATAGTATTGGAGTTGACAAAATTAGGGGAAAAATTGTGGATTTATCGAA
Source organism: Phthiracarus crinitus (assembly GCA_034698025.1). Taxonomy (NCBI): domain Eukaryota; kingdom Metazoa; phylum Arthropoda; class Arachnida; order Sarcoptiformes; family Phthiracaridae; genus Phthiracarus; species Phthiracarus crinitus. The sequence continues at coordinate 8,553 of JAQGAW010003267.1, read as the reverse complement.
ATATTTGAGGAGTGGAGTTGGTAATATGTTTTAAATGATTATGTTGGAGTTTGTTGGAGTAAAGATATTTTTCAGTGGAGTTAGATAATAAAATCTTTTATGGAATGGAAATAGCATATATTTTTCCATATAAATTTTCTACAATTTTCAAATAATTTTAGGAATTTATATGGTAATTCCTCTTAATAAGGAATCCCCAAATTAAGGAACGAAGCTAGTGTTTAAAACATTCGCTCTGAAATATATATATATTAACTAAAGAAAGGATGTTTAAGACCGTATTTTGTATGGAAAATTGCTGAAAAATTGACCATATAAGACCTTAAATAATACCTTATAATTTTATAACTTTACTTTTAATCAAATGAATTTAAATTGCAATTTAATTATTTTGCAACGAAAAAACATTTATATTGTGAATACCTTCTTTCCACGTGACAACCAGTTACTGGAGCATATTTAAATAAATATTGTATGACAGAGTCTAAGAGTGCACAAAATTTTTAGAGTTAGAGTTCAGCGCAATCAATGTAAATATTGTAGCCAATAATAATGAACGCGTCATTTTTAAATCGTTCAAAGCAAACAAAAACAACATAATAAAAATAATATAATATCTTCTTCTGCCACAATTTGCCATTCTTGAACCGTTCAACCGATTTGCTTAAGACTTATATCAATTAATTCCTCCAATTTTAAACTTTCAAACGACATATATATTTTCACAAATATGTTTGATTCGGTCATTATGATAAATGAGCCGATACTGCTAACTTAATAATTTAAAAAATTCTTACTTGAAGTTGTTTTTAGCAGTTTAATAACTTTAATAATTAAAGTTTTGTTGAATACATGTTTCGCAATAGCTTACTCTATTGCATTGTCAATTCAATACTGAATAATGTGTGTCTGATGTGTTTTTGCGATGCAAAAAAATAAAGTTCAAATTTTGTTTATTTTAAAAGTACATTCCATAATTCGAAATCAAATTACTGTAATACAGGCTATGCGCCACTCTATTACGTTAGTACTTAACTTAATTTGACTTCGGCCTCGTTGTCTAGGGTATGGGTGCCTATTTAGATTTAAACGCGAATAACTCGAATCACTTAATATAATTTTATGTAAATAATTTTTAATGGGTTTAGATCGAAATATAAAAATAATTAAGATTCACGAAATGACAATGTTTTTGTAGTGAATAGTATTTAAAATAATAAAATGCGATATGGTATCGTCGTCACTGTTATCGACACCCAATAATTCTTTTTCCGCTCCTGACGATATTTCTGAATGTTTGTCATCACTTTCTTTGTTTGTTACGTTCGCATCACTATTTTGCGATATTATCATCAAGTCGTCGCTCACATCTCTTGATAATATAATTACTAAAGGTTGTGAAGCCTCTAACACTTCATCTCTTGATTGCGATACTTTAGTGAAAGTTGTTGTTATCGACACTTTCTCACTCACTGATGGTTTTCGAGATTCAAATGTTTCGGAACTTTCGGGTGTTGGCGTTGATGATGGCATCGGCGCATCGCTTTCCAAACATTGTTTTGATTGTTCCGATGGCACTATTGACATCGGATGTTCAGATGAATCTGTCATTTGTGATGTCTCTTTTAGTGGGAGGAGATGACTCTTTTCGATGACTACTTCCCATACTGATTTCTTTTGTGAGCTTTGGTTCGAATTTGTGTCTGTTTCGCTAATTTCAGCAAATTTGTCTCTTAATGTATTGAAGTCTTCCGTTTCTTCATTTTGTGTCTGATTTGCGGTGTTTGAAGCTGTGATCATATGGACGTCTTCGTCAATAACTCCCGTATCTGATAACGAAGGCATTTCTATGTCTCCTATTTCTTCCTCGCTATCGGTATCGTTTCTCTCATCAGCTTCTAAATTATGATTCTAATCAATAAAAATACTTAGAAATATTCTATTAGTTTATATTATGTTTCATCTTACTGTGTCCATAATGTCTTAGAATTAATAATGATAACGATAAAGGTGATATTCAGCCACAACTTAGTACTCATATATTTATTGAAAATTCGCGCTTTTGAGTTTAAGATCTTTATTTGATGTCTTACGATAAGTAAGACTTCAAGAAATGAAAAATCACTTTTTTCTAATGCGCACTATTCACTTCGCATATAGTAATCGTATGACTGTAATGCTTTGCAATATCGACAGTCGTCTGCTATTCGACTGTCGTTAGTGTTTAGTTACTATTTCGTAGATAGAGAGCTCCTCCTTAAGTAATGTATTTATAATTTATAGGTTTTGTATTCTCTTTGAGTTTGTATTTTCGATAAACTACACTTTACGATGCCTTTACTTCGTATTTAGCACATTTGTGTTAATCTGCGCTGACCCATAAAACTATGTTAATCCCTTATTTCGTATTTATTAATTTAATTTGGATATTACTCGCACATGTATTTATACCGTTCGCTTACATACCGTTGAGATTCCTTTCGCATATATTAATAAAACTTTACAGTTTTTATTGAATATGCTTTATATGATTATTGATATCAAAAATACATGTAATGTGGTAAACATTTTCAAAATACTTTTTAGCTATACATATTTGGCTTATACAATAATTATAGTTATGTATGAGTTTATATCAACGAAAAACAAGAGTTATTGATAATTATAGAGTAATATTTAAAGTTAGTATAAACTATTTTAAAAATATTACTATTGTTAATTCGAACTAGAGAGGATAAACATAAGTGATAAAATAAGAAAATAATAATGAAATATGCGATAATGTCGTTTTAATTGTTATCGTTTATTTTGGCTTTTGTTGCTGTTTCTTCGTCGTCACTGGCTGTTGAGCGATAGCCTTTCGTTGCTATACCTCTGCCCACACTTATAGCCTTTGTCTCATTCATTCTCTGTCTGAATTCGCGCAATCCTTCAGACACTTCTCTATCGCTTATAGTAATCTTTTCCGTCTCATCGATACGTTCTGCCATTTCTGCTGTTTCTAATTCTTGTCTGTGTTTAATAGCTCGTTTATTTCGCATTTTCGGTAATGATAGATATTTTGGTTTACGGGATTTTGAATCGATTCTGTGTATGCGAGCTCGAGTGCTCGATGGTTCACCCCATATTTTGCCTGTTGCTTCGCCTGGCGTTCCACCGACTTCTGAAACAATTGTCTTCAGAACCTCTATTTCGTGTGTAGTGTTTATTATTTCGTTTCCTCCGTCAGCGCATTCTGGTTGTTCATCCTATTTCAAGATTGGCAATTCTAACGGTTCTCCAAGATTGAAATTATTGATTAGGTATTCGATTATACTTCTGCGAGCAGGATTAATGCTTGATTAAGTTGAGTTATAGCGTAATCTTAGCAATAATCTGTGGAGTTTAGATGCGTCGCTCATTCTCATTGCATATAACAAACTCTTTACCGCATCTCTCATAAATTTGAAATTGAATTCGCCGTCTTTTCGATCACGAATCGCTGCTGCCCAATAAACCACTTGTCGAGTAACTCTTTCTTCCTGTGCTGGATTTGATCACCAAATTTGGCGATATAAACGGAGTTCAAATATGTGATTTACAATTCTGAATGCGCCCATTTTTACCAGATATGAGACCGTGTACAATACATGAAGTTTCGCTGAAGCATCGATCCGTATATTTTTGACATCAAGACGAGAGTATTGACTATTAGTTCCCGATGTTTCGAGAACCAAAAGACAAGACCTGTCGTCTCTTATCAATCAAAATACTGTTTCGATGCTATGCTATGCAGCGGTATTCTATCGGCCAAACCGCGTACCAATGCTGCTGGTGAGTCCTCTGTTAATGCCATCAGTGGATGGTATATGAAACACAAATACTCTGCTATGGTTGATTGATCATAACCGTAAGTACCGAAGCTGACTATCATATCCGACCTAAGTATCATATCCTTAACATAGATGACTTTTGCTTAGTTAGAGAATATCTGAACCGCCAAATTAATCGCATTGTCGATTGTATAAATTGGCCATGCGCCTTTTGCGTGTTTGTGCGATTTATGATTCGCATAAATTATGAACGCGTCATTCATTTCTGCCGTATATCTCTTCCCAATAGAAATTCCAAATTGCGAGATGTCTTATATTCTCAGCATTGAATTGTTGCACTTGTATTACATTCATTATGCGTTTGAAACACTCTTATTTTCAGTTTTAACTTTACTCACAGAAGTTTTGATAAACACTAAAAGATTTTAAAGTCATGCAATGGTTAATATAGTTTTACGCTTTATTGAGCGAACCGCAATTTGCTCTGTGGTTTCTTTGGCTCTTTTTTTACTATAGCTTTATTAACATGTATTTTCGGAATTTGTAGACTTTGGAGTTGTGTTCTCACATAACTCACAACTATATCTTTGACATTTATGTCTTATTGTTTTGCAATTTGTTAATATAGATTTGTTATGGCTAACTTTTTGGAGTTTTAAGAACCACTGTTCAACTGTTATATTCGCTTTACAAAGTCTTTTATAGTGATACCGATTCGCTATTTACGATAATTATAGATAGAAATACTTGCAATCGGTTTAACTATAATTTAAAACTAAATTTTATTTTTCTTTTTACAAATTACTCTTTGAAACGTCTTTTTATTACTATTGCATTGCAAATAATAATCCGATTCTCTTCGTATGTACAAAAGATGAGAATTATAGGTTCAGTTTGGCACACATATCATATATCTTATGATTAGTATGTCTATCATACAGTAATAGAGCTCGCGCGCAATGCTTTGCTTGTTTATTTACACTGATCAGTATAACTCAATTGCTCTCAATGGGCAATAGCAACGGGGGTTTGTTGTCGTTCGTACGATGAACTGGCTTTTAATTTCAAAGCTCACAAGACCTTGTACTCAATACTCATATTACAAGTATTAAAGGATGAGCAATACTTGTTATTCTAAAACGTTTATTATTTCGCATACCTTTCCGAGGTGGCGATTCTGGCGCTAATGTTTGTGTTGTCTTTTTACGTGAATGTTTGTAACCATCGCGACGCGTGTACAAACCTTAATGGCGTTTGTTTACGTCTGTTTTTGTTTGCGTTTGAGTTCATTGTTGACAGCTGTCCATTATTTCATCTTTTTTCCGTACGGTCCATCAATTCTGGATAATTCTTTCTGTATGTGTGTCAGATCCTTCATCTACACGCTAAGAGTGATGGCCACGTAATGAACAGTGCTCTATAATTCGACATAACATCAAAAACTGATCATTTATGTATTACTCAACAACTTGTGAGTCTTATATCATTGATTTGTAAACTTTATCATCTCCTTATTCATCCTATACAGGGATTTAGATGTTTTCGTTCTGAGATTTGGGGCTACGCAGCGCGCTTTCCAACCCCTAGAGCTACGCAACGCGGTTTACAACTCTATTTTAATTATAATTTTCGACCGAAAACCTCAGTTTTCGCGGTCTTTAAATTGTTTAAAATGTTAGTACGAGCACTGTCTGTTCATTTTTCACTTATAGGGGATGGTGTTAACACTGAATAAAACTAAATAATTTTTATCATTAAAATTATTTTTATTTCTAAATAAACAAAGAGATAATCATTAATACAAAATATCGTCATTTATGAATAATGAAATTTCTAATTGTTAGTATGTTTTAATATGATACTCCTCTTTTTTAAGAATTATTCATTTCTAAAACGAATGGGTTTTCGAATCGTGCGCTTTGATCGAGGTTCCACTTCTTCCACAACGTGGGATGGTTCTTTCGATCCTTTTGCCACTTCTGATTCAATCGCCTCCTATTAGTCGTTTTCGATTATACTTGTTGGTACGAAGCGTTCTTTGAACTTCTTCATTCGATCAACGTGTACCATTTCCGCCTTATCTGCATGTATTTCATTTAAACTTTTCGCTAGTAAGTAAGTAGTGTCCGCAATTTTCGCAGTACGACACGTTTCACATATCGATTCAAGAATTTCTTATTTCGCGCCGTTCGTAATAACGGATCTGTAACCATAACCCATTCTCCAGGGTGAAACAGCACTTCCACGCGTCTAATATCGGCTCGATTTCGGTTTCGTTCCTGAATTGCTTCAATATTTGATTTCGCTTTTTTACGTGTGGTCCGAATTCTGTCAATCCATGATTATGCGTTTTCGTCATATTCGATTAATGGATGAGTTCTGAGACCTGCTTCAATGGTAGTTCGGGCTTCGATGCCATATAACACGTAGAATGGAGTTTGGCCTGTTACCGAACTCGGACTTGTATTGTACGCAAAGACAATATAAGGCAACCAATCATCCCATGTGCCAGGTTTTGAATTGACAAACGATGTCAGACTTTCTACTAACACTCGATTCATTCTCTCAACTTGTCCTTGGCTTTGCGGGTGGTAAGTCGACGATCTGATATGTTTTATACCTAATTTCGAGTTGTATTCTTCGCTTTTCGCGCTTATTAGATTTGTTCCATTATCGGTTTGTATTCTTAATGGCAAACCAAACCGTAAAAATACTTTCTCTGCTAATACTTTTAAAATCGCGTCGTCAGTGATTGAACTCATCGGTTCGGCGATGATATATTTCGACATTTGGTCAGTTATTACCAAAAAGTATTCATTGCTTCGTCTTGTTTTTGCTAATTTGCCCATTAAATCCACCTGCAAATGTTCAAACATACCTTCCGCTACGGGATTCGATTGGTATTTGCCATGTGTTCTGTTCTTTCCTGGTTTTCTTAAATGACATGACGCACAAGTCTTTACATATTGGTAGATGTCTTTATACATATTGTCCCAATGGAAACGCGTCGATATACGACCATATATCTTATCTATACCAAAATGATCATGCATTGAATGCAAAATTTTCGGTACGAGTGATTGTGGAATTACTAGTAGTAATTTTGATTCATCATTAATATTTCTTCGTTTATGTAATACATTTTCGGTCATTACATAATTTTTCGGATTTTATCTCTTTTAGAAATTTTCGTATTATTTACAATATTTATTATTGTTTTCAATTTCTCGTCATTAATTTGTTCGTTTTGTAAACAATTTGCGTTTAAAGTTGGACATTCAGCGATCAGTGAAGTCCAATGCTTATCGATTGCTTTTATTGGCACACCGTCAAAATCTTCTTCATCAGGACTTCTTTCTAATGCACTTCGACTCAAACCATCCGCGTCTTGATGCTTGGCACCGTTGTTATAATGAATGTCAAAATCATATGCTTGTAATGTTAATGCCCATCGCGCTAAGCGACCATTTGGATTTCGAATATTCATAAGATAGCACAGAGCACAATGGTCTGTGACTACTGTGAACTTTCTCCCCCACAAATAATGTCGCAATTTTTCTATTGCCCAAACAATGGCAAGACATTCGAGATTTGTCGGCGAATAGTTCAATTCCGCTGGAGAAAGAATGCGAGTACAAGATAAAAGTCTCTGCATATCTTGATTTGAGCCGTTCGTCGAATTTTTACTATATTGTACTAAATGAGCGCCAATTCATAAATATGATACACTATCGTAGGCATATGGGTGGGGTCTATCTACACTATATAAAGCACATACCATTAAAGCGAAACGGCAGAGGAGCAATAGCAACAAATAGCAGTGGCTTTAAATAGTAAATGTATATAGCAGTCTATTAGTATCAATAATGTTAATGGATATGGCAGTCTAATAGTATTCATTGTGAAGCCAAACAAAAATAATATAGGAATAACAAGCCACAATGTTAAGGCAGTCTAATTGCGTTAGAAATGTGAATGTATATAGCAGTCTAATAGCATTCATTGGTAATGAAAATGTATATAGCAGTCTATTAGCGTTACTAATGATAATGTGCTTAACAGTCCAAATCATACATGTATATATCAAGTTTAGCTAAAAATCATGGAAATGAGTATTCATTGAAAAAATAGTCGGGGGATACTGAGTATACTGTATGTCACTGACATACGGTATGTCATTTATTAGTGTTCATCTAATAGCGTTAGTAATGTGAATGTATGTAGGAGTCTAATAGCGTAAGTAATGTGAATGCATATAATAGTCCAATATTATACATCTTTATATCAAATTATGGTAAAAATCATGTATATGAGATATTCAATGAGGGGATACTGAGTATGCCGTATGTCAGTGACATACTGTATGTTGTTTATTAGTGGCCACATAGTACTATTTTCTATTTTTCGTTTTTTTTCATAAGCGATAAATGTTATAAATGTTAACATTTTATATTTTGTTCTGATAATTTTTGTTAAATTGTGATGTGGTAAAAAGTGGCCAAAACACTGAAACACGATCAAGACAAAAATTGATAAAAATTGAAATGACTTTTGATGGAAAAGAGGTGAAACAAAAATCAACTTTATCAGTATTTTAATATAGTTTAAATTTGACATACTCCGTACTCACGGAAAAATTAATAGTTCATTAAAGGTTATTAACACTGCTTTTTTGGACCTTTTGGTTTCGTGACTAAAGTTTCAAAATCTATATTTTCCAAAATGTGATTTTTGATATTCG
>JAQGAW010003266.1:0-12966 GCA_034698025.1 Phthiracarus crinitus | reverse complement strand
ACCGTTCCATTAACGCTATATTTTTCAATTCCACTAACGTTCCACGGTAATGGAACAAAATTTTCTATCACTAATTTATATGCCTTCCACTGTGCTTTCCGCATCACACTTTATGCGTTATACACCTACAGATAAACTCGTCGTGCTAAACTGAAAATATTAACGTATAGAGTAAAAGCGCATTAAAAGCATTGATATCCATTTAAAGTATTACGGTATAAGAGATTGCCCCATACTTTAGGGTGGTTATAATTTTTATTTTAACTAATTTAGAAGTGATAAAATACTGACATTCTAAGAAATAATTAATTAAGGCAAATCTATTACCCCAAAATCACATGTATGGTAAAAACGTCATAAACGAGCAAAATGGTATTGGGGTCTTTTTATCCCACATTCATTAAATTGTTAATTATATATATATTAGTTTAAAATTGTAAAAATGTCCCACAACTTGCTTAATGAGTGTAGTTATTAGGGTTTATGTTTTGTTAAATAAAATCATCACAATTAATTGTGATTAAGAGCTATCACTAATATTATCAATAATAGTTAGTGTTTTACACTATTTTTGCGTAATTCTTACTACATTCAGCTAAATTAAAAGCAAACTGAAAAAACAATGCACAGCAGAAACTAATAAATAAAATTGACATGTAAAATAAACACGTTAGAAAAGTAGTTGCTATGTTTGTTACTAAAACTCCAAAAAATTAAAACGATTGCAATATGAGAATATATCTGAATCATTTTAAAAAATATTTATAATTTAAAAGAATCGATTATTCAAATAAATTTTTTTACTACTTTATTGAATAATTTTATTTAATATTTAATTAACCCGGATATTCAAGCTAATTCAATTTAAACACGATACACACGAGCAAAGGGCTGACTTTTTAGACGATTATTTGAGAAAGACAGTAATAAATTGATAAGATAGCAAAAATGTCTTTATGGTTGATTAAGTATTTTTTGCATATGTCATACATATACATGATTAAGTCAGCAAAAAAGTTATTAGTGTAATTTTAATTACATTATTTGACAAATCAATTTACTAAAATATGGAAAATATTGATACAAGTAAACCAATGCCGTCGTATATGATCATAGAAAATGCTGGCAATCACTTCTATGAGATAGGATTGTGGCAGTTTATGATTGGAAATGCTAAAAGAAGTCGATTATATTTTAATCCTATTCTAACATTAATATTTGTTATAACAATATTTGTACGAAATATAATTTCAATTCTTATAAAAATTGAGAACAAAGATTTTTTTATCAAAATCGGAGACTTCTCTTACTTTTTAAATATACGCTATCATTGGAACGTGAATATTATATTATGTATATTAATGGCAATAATTAATCAAGAAATATATTACTTAAATTACAAACATTGTATTTATCCGTCTTATATGAAAGTATTTGAAATGATGGCTGGACTTCTTGCGCCACAATCTGTTGGTCTCAATAATCAAGAAAATATTCAAAAACTTTTGAATAAATCAAGATTTCTTTTCAAATTAATTTATTTTAATACTAAATATATATTACCAATTTTGGCTTTAATGATAAATATGGTTCCTTTTTCAATGAATTGTTCTTTAGTTCACTTAATATTCTTTGCACTTCCATGGAGTTTACTATTTGTTTATAGCGTGACCTGTTATTACAGTTTTATTATTTGGCAAATCACTTATTTTTATTTGATTTGCTTTTATTTAAAATTAAAAATCGTGGAAAATAATAACAAAATCGAAAATCAAATTAAAAAGTCGTTTATTTTACACAATAAAAAAATTATATCTCTTATTAATTCAAGGAAATCACTTTATAATGAAATCAATAATTATAATGATAATTATTGGGCAAAGTTTGCTTTTTGGTTCTATTTGTTGTACTCCACTATATTATGTCTCATACTGTATAGTTCATTGTTTGGTGACGTCACTTCGTCAGTTCGATTCATATTTTTATACGGAACAGCAATTGGCAGTTTAATATTAATTGGTTTCATGAATACTGCTTCATCATTGGCTCATAAAACTGATAAATATTATGTATTGGTTTTGAAATTATATGCGCGTAATATTAAACGTAGAATTGACATAAAAATGAGATTAAAGTTAATGAATTTATTACACATTATATTTATTTTGTAAAATTATTTAATTAAATAGTTATCAGTATTTATGGAAAGATTGAGTCAAAAAAAAGTTGGATTTTACTGCTGGAAACTATTCATTATTAATTATTTTCGTTTTTATGAAGTATTCGCAGATAATATTTATTTTAAAATTATATAAAATTTAATCAATTATTTGTTAATTAATTGTTTTTTATAGATTTTATCGTTTATGGTATTGTTTTTCATGAAAATCGTGGAAATGTCTACAAATTAATATTATTGATGACTTCATTATTATATTTGGTTATGAATATTGTTTTAGATTTGTTTGTGTATTATATCTATTGTTAACTATAGGCCAGAAAATCTTTTGCAAAGTTTGCAAAACCATTGTAATCTATAAATGTATGTTTCCTTTATTTATAGATTATTTTACTAATTTCAATGGATTTGAAAATTGTTGGACAAATAGTTTAAATAAATAGATTTATTAATTAGACAATAAGTTATTACCAAAATGGTCACTATGTATATAGCGATTCAATTTTAAGTATTAGTTATGATCATTACAATATAAAACAAATAGTATGTAATTATAGTGTATCATAATTAAAACTAAAAGTTTAAAATTATTCAACACAAGTAATATATATTTGTTGATATTTGTAATAATATTTATATATTAAAAATCTTTATTAGCTGAATTTTCATAGAATAACATAATTAATGTAGTGTTGCATAATTTTCAATATATATTTTTACTTTTCTTTTACTTTTACTTCAAATAAAAGTAATTGTTAGAAAATTCAATTATTCGCATTTTGTTGATAAAAATTCTTTTAAGACTTTGACAATTTAATTATATTGAGTTAACGATATTTATTATTTAGTAATGAACGCAGAAAAGCAAATAAGGTTAACAACCGTGCATTTAATTACTTTTTAAAATCAGACTATTAGACTATTTGGTAATTAAGCAAACAATTTCGTAACAGAGTTTTATACAATATGATATCGTTAGTTCAAATTATATTTAAAATAGCTCTTAGCTTTGTATTAATTTGTTTCATGAATACTGCTTCATCATTGGCTCACAAAAGTAGTAAATATTATTCTTTGGTTTTGAAATTATATACTCGTAATATTAAACGAAGAATTAAGGTAAAAATGAGATTAAAAGTTATATATATAATGTTAATATTGAAATGAAAAAGTAAATTTTAATTATTATGTAAAATAATAGTTATCAGTATTTATTGAAAGTTTGGGTCAAAAAAGATTTGGATTTTACTGCTGGAAACTATTCATAATTAATTTTTTTCGCTTTTATAAAGTAATTGCTGATTATATTTTATCGACACTGGACTCAGTTCCGCTGTTTGCATGATATCTTTATTAAATTAATGGATTAAGCGTTGGATGCGATGCTTGCTTAACCATTAAATAGCACTGTATTCCAATTAACACAATAATAAAAGAACATTATTAACACTAAATGCGTACAGATATAGAAAATACGTTTACAATACGAAATATATACAATTACTGCTATGCTATGCTTTTATGCTAAATGCTAAATGCTAAATGTTTACTGCTATGACTGAATGCTAGTATTGATGTGTCCCTAAGCTGAAAATGATGTGCTCTTAAATAGACAATTTAGTACTAATTAGTCAGTACTGAATTATAAGTTATACAAATAATAAGGAATATGAACTAATAGTAAGAGCTTTGATGTCAGCGCAGAATACTGATTGTGACTTATCGGTCGCTACATCGGCCACGACTGCAGAGTTGGTATTCTGTTGATTTGTTTATTGATGCGATGCTTTTTTCGGTTATGATTACGGTGATATTTTCGACGTTTGTTCATTTTTGGCACGAGTATTGGTTGAACTGTGTTAGGATTACTCTTGTCGATGCCTATTGTATTCAGCTCTTGTACGCGTTTATTGAATATTATCGGAGAGCTAACAGTTAATGAACTTTTTTGACGAAATATCTTTGTGTTGTTTCCCGACTTATGTTCAGAATTAATTGCTTTATTTAGTACTAAATTATGAACAAATGCAGTTTGCTTTATTTGCAATTCAATTCCTTTGTTTGAATGGTTTAATGCTTTAATGGTTTAATGCTGATTGATGTGCTTTTTTTATGTAATAATTTAGCACTAAATTTCGATTCTGATTGATGAATGCCTTTGCTTTGTTTTGACTGTTTCTAATACTTGAATGGATCTGCAAATCATGTCATCAGCACTGAATTTAATGTTTGATTTCTATGATTTTGTTTTGATTCAGCATTACGATTGACGACTAAATTTTCTGATTGTTTATACGAAATAGGTTTTAATAATGCGTTTTTGTTTGGAGATCTATGCTGATTGGGAACCACTTCGATATGTTAACGCTAAGCTTAAGAGTATATTTGAAGCTTCGAACTTCTTGTACCGGAATTGTTGCTGTCCTTCCTTGGATTGTAATGGTCAAGTCGACGTTACCAATTATCAGACACTTTCCAGATACAACAGAAAGTGGAATGCGTTTAGAGGTATCAAGTCTTAAGCGCTTAACTGTTGATGTGTTCGTCATGTTTACAGTGGCTTCTGTGTCAAGTATTGCTGTCATTTGATTTAATTTACAAGAGAATGGAATAGTTATAAATTCATTTATGGTTGAAGTCGTGAATGCAGTGCAGCTTTGTTTGACTTAAACGTTGGTAACCAAATGTCGTAATTCATTGTTTGAATCGTTATAGAATGCTCTTTTGATTTCATTTATTGACGCAGTGTTTGCCTGATCTGTAGAATCGTTTTGCTGGCTTGATTTAGATGTAACGCTAATACTAGGTTTGCTGTGATCCTTGCGTTTTGGGCATTCGTTATGCCAAAGCCATTCTTCGATACCTAGTTCTTTTCAGTTTCTGTATGGATATGGCAGACGTTTTATAGATGATGTGCTTTGATTGCTTTGCGCTTGATTTGATTGATGCGTTGAATGCGATTGTTGAGGCTTTGGACTTGGCTTTGAAGTAGTCTGGAAATGTTGTGAAGCTTTCATGATCTGCTGGTCGAGCTCTAATTTGAGTGCTACTTGTACCGAGGTTTGAGGTATAATGATTTGTGCAGAGTACATCATTGGCCTGAGATATGATGGCAAACCATCTGTGAGTTCATCGATTTTGTTTGATTCGCTTAATTCTGTTCTGTCGAGAATTTCCATTTTCTGGCGAAAGTATTCTTGCATGCATTCAGACGGTATGAAGCACTTCATTCTCAATGCTAATGTTGGTGCTACCACTTGAATGTCGAAGCGAGATATAAAAGAGTGCTCTACTTCGGCAAATGTGACGGTAGAATTGTTATGCAAAATATGATTTGTAAAATAATTAGATGCAGCGCCTGTGAGACGAGTTGCGATAGCCTTTAGATTATTCAGATCAGTTGTTATGGACGATGGCATTACAAATGATGCCAAATTGAACCAATCTTTTGCTGTTGTAGTTGTGTTAAGACAATCATATTTATCAATCATTAATTTGTTTGATGCCATGTTAGCTCTAAATTGATTTTCGTTATATGTTCCGATGTCTAATGTGTTATCTGCTAATTCGGTACTGATTGCTGCTGCTGATGCTTTTGTTTTTTGCGTTGTGTCTGTAATCATTCGCTGTTGAGGAAGACTGGAGAACAAAAAGTGTTCAATAATGAATCGAAATCTTGAACGAGTGGTGAGTAATCGAACGTTGTTTCCGATTCCTGATGAACATGTGTTTCTGTTTCTTCAATTTTGACATTGATATTAAGTGCCTGATTGTCGTTATGTGACTGATCTTCGTCTTGTATGTCGATATCAGATGATTAGCCTTCCTTATACTCGAATGATTCTTGATTTTGAACAATGTAATTGTGTGACTTGCGTGACATCAATCGATAGATGCAAACGTGGAGTTGAATGCGTAAGACCTAATATAGCGCTATTTTTTCTCTTATTGTGCGTTAATGCAGTGCTATCGATATTAAAATCCTGCCGACTGCGCCAAGTTTAGCGACTCAGTTCCGCTGTTTGGATGATATCTTTATTAAATTAATGGATTAAGCGTTAGAAGCGATTGTTGCTTAACCATTAAATAGCACGGTATTCCAATTAACACAATAACAAAAGAACTTTATTAACACTAAATGTGTACAGATATATTATATTCGTTTACAATGTGAAATATATACGATTACTGCTATGCTATTTTTGAATGCTAAATGCTATGCTAAATGCTTACTGCTATGTCTGAATGCTAGTATTGATGTGTCCCTAAGCTGACAATTATGTGCTCTTAAATAGACAATTTAGTACTAATTAGTCAGTACTGAGTTATGAGTTATACAAATAATAAAGAATATGAACTAATAGTAAGAGTTTTGATGCTGAATCAGCGCAGAATATTGAGAGTGACTTATTGGTCGCTACAATATAATTTTATAATTTTATAAAATTACTTTATTATTTGTAAATAAAATTTTATTATTTTATAGATTTTATCGTTTTTGGCATTATTTTTCATGAAAATAGTGGAAATGTATACAAATTAATATTATGTATTGATTACTCTGTTATAATATATGGTTAACAAAATTGTTTTATATTTGTTTGTATATTATATCTTTTGTTAACTATTGTACAGAAATGGTTTTGCAAGGATTGTAAAGCGATTGTAGTTTATGTTAGTGTGTTTCATATATTTACAGCTTATTCTACAAATTTTACTGGCTTTGAAAATTATTAGAAAATATATTGATAAAATTAGTTTCATTAATGAGACAATAAGTAATTTCCAAAATCGTCACTATGTATTGCGATTCATTTTTATTTATTAGTTAAAATCATAGTTACACAACTGGGACGCCGGTCCATGTTTGACCGCAACTAGAAATTTTGAAAAATTTTCGGACTATAAAAAATTAAGTTTTGTAAAAGTTTTGGTCAAATGTAAAAAATATTGTATTTCAAAACCGATGAATTTTGTTTACCCCTTAAATATTGACAAATATTTGAAAAAAAATTATCCGGTTTAAAAAGTGGCGAATACAACGAGTTATTGAGTGATTGATAAGTGAACAAAATTACTAAAACAATATGCTTTAAAAAAACTAAATATCATGTAAATTTAAAATAAGTGATGATAACGTTAACGTGGCTTAACTCGTATTGAATTGCTAGCAGTCAGACACGAAACAATAAAATAATAGTTAGTAATAGTAAGCCTTTTAGACAATGTTTCTCTTATGAAATATATATATATATAATATTTTAAGTATTAATTAATTTTTTAAATTTTTTTATACAACTTATTTTGCACACAATTTCATTGTACTTTTTTGTCTTATGCCAGACACAGCATTGTTTCGATTACTTTACAGTAATCATTATAAATGGCTTAATTTTAATGAGTTCTGAAGTGCAAAAACATTTAAAAATAAAATTTTATATAATAAAGCACTTAAATAGGATTTTGTTTCTCTTATTGGAATATTTGTGTATCACTTAATTGTGTATATTTTACGATGCCTTACATATTAAATATCAACAAATAAAGCCATTGATAATGATTACTGTAAAGTAATCGAAACATTGCAGTGTCTGCCATAAGACAAAGAAGTATACTGAATTTGTGTGCAAAATAAGTTGTGTAAAACAAAAATTTTAAAAGTTAATTATGTGTTCAAAAACGAAAATATATGTTTTTCACAATTTTAAGTATTATTTGATTTGTTTGATAATTGATTCTTTTGTCAATCACTGTCTTACTTTAATTATAATTAATTCTAACTGTATCTTGTGTGCGGCGTTTGAACAGTGGAGGAAGTAATCGAGGCGGGCTGAAACTCTAGACACGCGTCCAATTTTTTTAAGTATCAATTGTATCTTATAAATGTCTTCTTATTAATTTATTTATTAAATATATTCGATTGTTTCCTCGTGTAAGTCATTGACACCCAGTCTTAATCTGTATGGGAGGGTACCCGAGGTTAGGCCTAAGCGATTTATCGGCGATTACGTGTCTGAATTTGGTTCGTTTGGCATTGCAGCGTATCTTAAGAGTAATCGTATTGCATTTTGAGTAGGAAGTGGTGGTGTAGTATTTCATTTGATGGAGGTGCGGAGTAGGCAAAGTATCCCATTCCGTCGCCGCCTGCTCCGAGCTAATCTCGCGCTGGCGAAACATCGATTTTTTAGTTAAAAATAAAAATCAATTGTATTGTATTGTGTAGTGCGTTGAAACCACCTACCATTTCCTGTTCCGTTTCTAGTCCACGTGTGGCAAATTGCAAAAGGTGTGAACTGTTATGAATTTTGTTTTTGTTTTCCGGGTCAGAATTTTTAAATGTTTTATCGGTTTGAATTTTCGGGTTTTTAGGGCCTAAGGGTGTAAAGGGTCCCTATTCATTTCGGGATTACGTAAGGATTAGCCCAGGATTTTGTATTTTTAAGTTATTGGTTAGTGTGTTCACGGGATATTCTGTCGAACACTCTATAAGAGAATCCTCGCTATAATTTTAGAAAAATAATTTAAGGGATTTGTTTTTAGGTAACGTTCATCTGTGAAGGTTTCAAAGTGAATATTTAATTATTTAAATACGATTCGATACCGGATCGTGCCGTTTTCTAATATAGTAGTAGTGTAGCTGTACTTGTTTAGTATATCGATTGCGTATATGTGTACAGTGTTGCTATTTTTGTTTAAGTATTTGTATTCACGTATCCAAACCCATAAAAACGTGTAAAGTAAACAGCCCCAATCTTTATTGTTTGCAGTATAGTGTAATCCTGGTTTATAAAATAGTAAGAATGACAAGTACATTAGTTGATACCGAACACAAGTCTAACGTATTTGGAAAACCGAATTTTGCAGTTTTGCAGTGATTTTCAAACACTATTTGCTAAACAGAGCGTAATGTATCCAATCATTTATACATCTTTTATTTTTTATATGAAATCAAATGCATTTTTAAATTTTGTTAAATTCAGATAAACTCAAACGTGAATACTCTAGAATTAGAATATATGTCGATCCTGGCACTAAGTTCTACTTATTTATTGAGATGTTTGATGTGTTTGGTACCACATTGGCTAAGCATTAGATATGAATCTAGTGAGTCTAATAAAGTACGATTATTTCCCAACAAACAATAAATAGGTAATGATATATGTAATCTTAAATTTCTTTAATGTCTAGTAAAGCAGAGTCTCCTTGAGCTAAAAAATAGTTATCAATAATAGTGAATTTTGTTTTGAAACAGTTCAGTATCTGGAAGTAGACCAAACTATAAATCAATCTATTGCTAATGTAGAACCTCAATTCATTAGTAAATCATTAATTTTATTTGACTCAGTCGTTAAACATGAAAACCCTACAATTGATACTTCTGTCATAATTATGAATAGTATTATAATTAATTTTGAAACAAAGACAACTGAATTTGAAATCAGCGATACGCTGAAACAGTAACCCGTGAATTCTTGCGTGCAATACATCTCTCACTGTTATCTCATAGATTTAAAATTAAAAGAAATAATAAGCAGGTTAAGACATTAACACCTGTTTAGAAAATTAGTAAATGTTTTAAAAAACTTTCAAAAATCTATTTAAGGTTCTAAATTAATTAATAAATCTTTAAACATGATAAGTTTATTAGTGTTTGTAAAGCAATGGATTTATCGATTAGATTGAACATAAGATAGTTTATGGATGAAGACGGGCGCATACATAAGCCGCCATACATTTAAAATTATGAATTAAATTTTTTATTCTAGTTAATGACCAGTTTATACCATAATTTCTGTTAACATACTAATTTTTTTCTGTTACTTTTACTTACGTATTTTCTGAACAGTATTATTTTGCTTTGTTTTTCATTTCTCCTGGACAGAATGTATTTATTTCGTTTCTCCGGGAATGAATGTATTGAAACTGTTATTATTTAATTAATGTTATTAATGCATACAGTATCTAATGTTTGTAAAATAAACGGGTAGTGTTTGGATCCCATAACGCTATCCGGGACTGTGTTCCCACTGTCCGAGAGTTGGTGTTGTGAAGCCACCTCGGGGATGTAACATCCTTTCGGTCTAAGTCCGAGCATGGTAGTAACTACACTAAATCAGGGTTACACACACAATAGTCATGTTACTCTACCCTTTGCTAAAATTTTATGAGCGACATTTGCGAATATTTTAATATAAATGTTTTTCGAAAATTACTTTTTGGAATTAAAATCTGACATCACGAAATGCTCTCTTGTATCCACTAGACTAGTATTATCTCGTTTTACAAAGAAAATTAATTTTGGATAGATAAGTTGCGTTAATTTGAATTCGATTTGATCTTGTCGATAATAAGATAAATGGTGAAAGAAATGGATCAACGAATGGTCGATTTAAGCGAAAGTTCAGTGAAGTCTAACACGAGTTTTTTTATGGAATACGTTATGGTTTACTGACGTATACGTTATGGTTGGATACGTTAAAATAAATTTGTTATTTTGTAAAATGAAAAAGATATAAATGCTCTTAAATATCCCTTTGACTATAAAACTATAAAGAGTATAAACATACTCAATGAGCTCACTTTGTGTAATATTCTATTTTATTTTAAATATTATAGTCAAATTTTTGTGTATTAAATATCTTTTGCATTTAATTTAATTATTATATTGTTACTCAACTATATTTTATTTTTGATTTTAAGCACTAATTACTTTTACTAAATATTTTTCTAATGAAATGATTTTATAGTTTTAAGATTCGACAAATAAGATTTTAATTTGAAAACTTAATTTATCTTTTATTGGGTAAACCATTTAAAAAATAATACTCAATCACTGATCAAACATTCAAATTAATAGTTATCTTCAAAGCTGAATTTATACACAATATTTCAACTATACTTATTCAATGTTTGATTATTGTTTGACATTTATTAGCTAATTTGATATACCTTAACAAAATAAAAGCTGAATCATGAGATTTAGGGCAATTTAAATTTCTTGACTCAATTAGATTTTTTAAAATGTTGAATTTGCACTTAAAAACTCCAATAATCTCTCTTAAATGAATTTATCTTAGTTAATGAATAAAAAGTGCTGACACTTTTTAAGCGAATGTTAACTAATTCTTTGTAAATAAATTGAGACATTTAGATAGAACTAATATAATTATTTTTCGTAATTAAATTTATTTTAATTACAATTAAACAATATGTAGTGTATCTGCCGATAGTAGACAGCAGTAGGTCCTTGTAAGAGTTACACCAACAATGAAGACCCCGGCTTAGGTACGGCTCGTTAACGAGTCGTCCCTAAGCTGCAGAGGAAGAATACGTACCCGAAGAACCACCTTATAGCTTACCACGTTTCACGTAAGTGAAAGTAATGTTAAGTATAGGAGCGAATCAATGTAATAAAATAAGAACTGAATACGTTATTATAAACGCTTTATTTATTGAATAACAAGTGATAAGTTTAACTTATAATCAATAAGTGATGCATTGTTAGTGAATACATAAACGTGAACTAAACATAACCTATTAATAATGTAAATATTGAGTATTACAGTATAGCATACTATGATTAAGAAAGACTAACAACATAAGTGTTGAGTATTTCTGCATAATATACTCTAAATCGGTATGACTGACAATATAAGAATATGAAACACAAATAGTGTTGTGATTTAAGGTCACAAACACCACACAATGCATATTTTTAAACCAAACTAAAATTTAATAAAGAATTAAAAAAAGTTTATTATTTATAAATGCATTAACCAAAAATTTTATTTGAAGGATATATAGAAGTATAATTTAAACTAAAATTTACCTGTAAATACCAATGGCGGTTAAGGTCCCAACAAATAAAGAGCACGATTGGCAAAAATGACAACTGGACAGAGTTGTGTTGGAAATATTCATCTGCAGAACATGAATACCGTTTATTTGAATGGTATTGAAAATAATGACATCGCGATTTCAGACACTGATAGGTTGATTAAAAAATTTCCATAATTCCGAAGAAGTTTGGTCTCCTTTTATCATAACTATTATAGTGACGACATTAGAACTCAATGAAATAAATGTGCGAATATTATTTTACTTAATTGTCAAAACAAATTTTTTGTTGTTTCTCTTTTCCTCTGTTTTTAATTACTATTTATATATAAGAAGTAGACGTTACCATAAATGAGGAATAGAGTATACCTTTTTCCTCAATCGCTGTTTTTAATTAAATATTGTAATGGTTGTTAACCATTAACGAGAATTGGAGGAATGGCTATACCATAAATAAATGAGGCTTCACTAAAAAATGAAACATTTATTATGAAAAGCACGCGATAATGCAAAATTGTTATAATTTAAACGGAAATCGATACACAAAATAGCAATATTCACATCAAGTGAATAGAATGAAGTCTGAATGCAAAGTGAGGGTCATTAATATGGAATGGTAACTTGAGTTACTTATGAAACGTGTATTAACTGATAAAATATGAGAATATAGATAGTTCTAGAATTCGAGTAATATTTAAATGACTAAATGACTATAAAGATGAGGCATAAGTAAATGTGAGCCAGTACTGGCAGGCCAGTAATGGGTTACTAGTTGTGACTCATAACATTCGCCGCGGATGAAAAGAACACGTCCCGTGAGTAGTATGGTTCGAGTGAAGAGACATGTGAGACGATTGATTGAGTACCACTAAGATGTTGAATAGAGTAGTTGACATCTGACTCTTGTTTAATGACTTTGAATACGGCTTCGTATTTAGGAGTGAGTTTGT